>CM041777.1:155189570-155410796 GCA_023374045.1 Limonium bicolor | reverse complement strand
ATAGGTCTTTTGAGTGCTTCGTGAATCCGAAGAGCCGAGCATACCGCCCGTCGAAGGGGACTCAGAGCGCACCTACTGGAGGAGGTGGAGCTCGAGGTGGCCAGAGGGGGCAACAGCAGGAGCAGCAGCTGAACCAGAGGAACCCGCCGGGTAACCGTGTGCTGAATGCAGCGGGAGCTTCGGGCGATGGTACTAGTACCCAGCGCGGTGAAGGTTAGCATTTGAAACCTTAACCATTGTATGAGAGCATGACTAAGGGTTAAACGCTATACCTTAGCATGAATGTGTGTTCTAATGACCACTTTAGATAAACGACTTACCTAGGAAACCTCTTATCTCTTAGGAGACTTCGATATCTGCTATCCCACACTTACAAGACAGAGAACACCTAGACCCGGGGAGAAAGATGGGAGTACCCTGGCGAGTTGTGTCATGTGGTCAGACCGGGCATGATACTTGTCAGAGAGTTCCTAACCCTAGATGAGCAAATAGCCATAGTTAATGAGTGTAGAGCTTTGGGTAAGGGCATGGGAGGATTTTATACCCCTGTATTTAATAGTGGTTCTAAGATGAAATTGCACATGATGTGCTTAGGGAAAGATTGGGATCCGCAAGCTAGGGTTTATCGAGAGGTGAGGATGGTAGATGGCGTATCAATACCTAGGATACTTGAGAGTTTCCTAACCTTGGTGAGAAACGCAATGGATATTGCTCAAGACTGTGAGACTTATCCATTACCTGACATGACACCTAACATTTGCATCATCAACTACTACGAACAGGGAGGAAAAGCTTGGGATGCACCAGGACCGTGATGAGACGACTGAGTCCATCACCAGGGGACTACCGGTTGTGTCATTCTCCATCGGTGATGATGCTGAGTTCATCTATGGAAGCCAGAAGAGGATGGATCTAGCAAGCAAGATCATCCTCAAGTCTGGGGATGTGTTGGTATTTGGTGGAGAGTCGAGGCTTGTATATCATGGAATTAAAAGAGCATTAAGCTCAATACCGCCCCCACCAGCTCTAGTGAATGAGACCCACATCCGACCTGGCCGTTTAAATTTAACATTTCAGACAGTACTGATGTAATAGTAGTAGCTAAGTGTGTAACCTTGTATAAACAGTTGGATAAATGAAATAAGAGTTTTTGTACCTTCAAGTATATGTGTTCAGTTTGTGGTACCGTTAATTCATAACTTCATTCAGGCTACAAAAATGGAAAAGGGTACCATTTGCATCCTAGATAATGCGCAAGCCAAGAGTCCGGTAATGTCATCACAGGTAAGACAATTACAATCGACAGTAAATGGTGATTTATTGGACTCGATGCTAATACGAGAGATGATCTCAGGTACCTTTCCTGTTGATGGTGTTAGTGCTTCCGTATTGTTCGACTCAGGGGCTTCGCATTCTTTTATTTCCTAGGCATTTTCTAAGAAGCTGGGGGCTGCCCCGAACAGCTTTCTGACTTTTCAGTCACCCTTCCTTCGAAGGAGGAAGTAGGTTGCACCAAACATTACACGGGGATATAGATCAGCATCATGACTGAGACCTTCCCCTCGATCTAATCGAGTTCAAGGACTTGGGCTTCGACGTTATAGTGGCCATGGATTGGCTGCAGAAGCATAGGGGCCACCTTCATTGTGCAGAGCATCGTCTACTACTCAAGGGGCCGAGCGGAAAGACAGTGTCATACCGCAGTGTGAGGAGAGAGCCGACTGTCAAGATCGTGTCAGCATTGTCCCTGATGAATGACGTTAGGAAGGGCCGACAAGCTTTCCTCTGTTATGTACAGGACACGAGACAGAGCGATGTGATGGACTCAGACATTCCAGTCGTGGTAGATTTCCCCGACCTGTTTCCTGATGAGCTGCCAGGCATGCCGGCTGTGCGCGAGGTTGAGTTCGCCGTCGACTTGTTGCCAGGTAACGGGCCTATTCTAAGGCGCCCCTACCGTATGGCGTCGGCTGAGATGAGGGAGCTGAAGCTACAGCTGGAGGACCTCCTTGACAAGGGATTCATTCGACCTAGTGTTTCTCCTTGGGGTGCTCCAATACTGTCCGTCAAGAAGAAGGATGACAGTATGCGACTCTGCATCGACTACCGCGAGCTTAATGCGGTCACGGTCAAGAACAAGTACCCGTTGCCACAGATAGATGACTTATTCGACCAGCTGAGAGGGGCCAGTGTGTTCTCGAAGATAGATCTCAGATCTGGCTACCATCAGATTAGGATTGCAGAGGTGATGTGGAGAAGACAGCTTTCAGGACATGGTATGGACACTACAGTTCACCGTTATGCCATTCGGATTACGAATGCGCCCAGCCATTTTCATGGATTTGATGAACCGTCTCTTCAGAGACAGCTTGATAGTTCATTTGTGGTCTTCATCGACGATATCCTGATCTATTCAAAGACCGAGGAGGATCATGAGTTTACATTTGAGACAGGTTTTGAGTATCATGAGAGAGAACCAGCTGTATGCCAAGCTCTCGAAGTGTGAGTTCTGGTTTGACAGCGTGTCATTCCTTGGACACATTATATCAGCGAGCGGGATATCTGTAGACCCTGCTAAGATTGAGGCAGTAAAGAGTTGGCCGAGGCCGAAGACAATTACAGACGTCCGCAGCTTTCTAGGTTTGGCCGTTATTATCAAGGTTCGTGAAGGACTTTCTCCAAGGTGGCCAAACCAATGACGAATCTCATGAAGAAGGAGTCCTAGTTCTTATGGTCTGCCGAGTGCGAGCAGTCCTTTCAGACGCTGAAGGATCTCCTGAGGCACCAATGGGTTCGAGGTATATTGTGATGCCTGTGGAACCGGTCTAGGCTGTGTGCTTATGCAGCACGGGAAGGTAGTTGCCTACACATCCCGACAGCTGAAGAAGCAGGAGGTGAATTACCCCACACACGACCTTGAGTTGGGGCAGTAGTCTTCGCTTTGAAGATCTGGCGACATTATATATACGGTGTGACAGTTACCATCTACTATCTACTGATCACAAGAGTTTACAACATCTCTTCACTCAGAAGGAGCTGAACATGGGATAGAGAAGATGGGTCGAGTTCTTGAAGGACTACGACATTGACCTGAGGTACAAGGAGGGCAAGGCGAATGTTGTAGCCGACGCCCTGAGCCGCATAGCTCATTCATTGTTTACACTTTTAGCGAGCAGCAGTCTGATTGACGAGATACGAGCTGCACAGGAGAGTGATCAGTATATGCAGAGTATCAGGCAGAAGATGACAGAAGGTTGTTTTGAGAGTCAGAAGTATGACTTCGAACTGTGTGATGATGGCATGATTCGAATGAATGGCCGGTTATGTATTCCAGAGTCTTCTCCTGACTTGAAGGAGAAGATACTCCATAAGGCTCATTGCTCGTCCTTATCCGTCCACCCGGTTCTTCAAAAGATGTACAAGGACTTGAAGGTCCATTTCTTCTGGTGGAGCGGGATGAAGAAGGATAGTAGCTGACTACGTGGCTAGATGCTTGACCTGTCAGAAGGTTAAGTTTGAGCATAGAAGACCCGACGGTTTAGTGCAGTCTATGCCTATTCCTTGCTGGAAGTTCGAGGACATCTCGATGGATTTCGTTGTCGGTCTCCCACCGACAAAGGGAGGACTGAACACGATTTGGGTCATTGTGGACCGTCTGACGAAGGTGGCGAAGTTTGTTGCTATGAAGGATACCTGGAAGGTCCCGAAGTTAGCGGACTTGTTCCAGAAGGAGGTGATCCGGCACCATGGTGTGCCAAAGACCATTGTGTCTGATAGGGACCCTCGATTTTTGTCCAGATTCTGGGGTCAGGTTCAGGAAGCCTTGGGTACGAAGTTGAAGCTTAGTACGGCATTCCATCCACAGACCGACGGTCAGAGTGAGAGGACCATCCAGACACTGGAGGACATGCTGAGAGCATGTGCCTTGGATTTTCAGGGGAGCTGGTTAGAGCATCTACATCTGATAGAGTTCGCCTACAACAACAGCTACCACTCCTCGATAAAGATGCCACCGTTCCAGGCACTTTACGGTAGACCGTGTAGGACTCCTTTATGCTGGGATGAGGCCAGCGAGACTACGCTTCTAGGACCAGAGTACCTAGAGCAGATCAAGGAGGATGTCCTACAGATCCGTAGGAACATGAGGGCAGCTCAGGACCGGCAGAAATCATATGCAGACACCAGGAGGAGGGACATTGAGTTCACTACCGACGACATGGTATTCCTTAGTGTCACCCATGAAGGGGATCTTCCGGTTTAGGCAGAAGGGCAAGTTGAGCCCGAAGTATGTTGGACCTTATGCGATTAGGGAGCGAGTGGGCCCGTTAGCCTACAGACTGGATTTACCAGCAGAGCTCGGGAGGGTGCACGACGTCTTTCACGTTTCACAGTTGAAGAGGTATGTGCCCCATCCATCGCACGTTTTACAGCCAGAGACTTTAGAGTTGGACCCCGCTCTACGATATGAGGAAGTACCACTCCGCATTCTCGATACGAAGACGAGGCAGACTAGGAACAAGACCGTTAGCATGGTCAAGGTTCTCTGGTCGAACCATGAGGTGGAGGAGGCTACATGGGAGTTAGAGGACTCCATGAGAGCGAAGTATCCAGCACTCTTCGAGTAGTGGCTGTGATACTTATACGGGTTCGTGGTCAAACCCTTTTTAAGGGGGGTAGACGCCACTTGGCTTGCGCATATGTTATGCATTAGGTCTTGTTTTTGGTGGTGTGTTTTGGTGGTATGCTGCGTCATACATGTTTGTTTGGATGATTGTATGTTTGATACATCTTATGTATGTGCCTTAGTGCACCTGTTTGAGTATATATATATAGTACCGCTGAGTACTTTTGTTGATGGTTTGGATGTGCACCTTGTTTAGTGTTGTATATGAATGAATGTGTCATGATTTTGACTATATATAATGATTAATGCTGTATCAATTGCGATACATATAAACTAGGTTTGAACCTAGTGGGATATACTCCCTAGCGATGGACTGTTTGTGGTTACCTAGTGGAACTTGATTCCTTAGGAGAACTGAATTTGGAATAAGGACTTCGGGACGAAGCCTTTTTAAGGGGGTAGATTGAAATACCCCTAAGGTTCATAAAATAAATTAAAAGACAATTAATGGGTTAAGAAGGCTAGTAAGCCTTGATGAACCATTAATCATGAAAACTCCTAAGCACACTTATATAAATAAATATGTACTCCATGAAGGTTACTAAACCTTATATAAACACATGGACATAAGTGGAGCCTAGTAAAGGAGGAAAATCAATCTACAATTGATTTATCATGATATACACATCTTCATGAACAAAGAACAAAAACACTTAAGGAAAATATACCTTAAGAAGTCATAATGACTTGTGAGTAAAATATCACTTGTAACACAAGTGTATACACCTTTGGACACTAAGTAACACATGTTATACATGTTAACACATTAAACAAGTCCAAGATACACAAGATGTGCAAAAAGAACATCAATATCAAAGGTGAATCAAAGTATACATTTTTACTAGTTTGATGAATAGTAAACTATACCAATTCCTTAAGAAAATGTTTTTATACACTTAAGGATGAATAAAACATGTTGGTAACAAACTAACACATGATATAAGTCCAAATGTACAAGTTATAAGTCCAATGTACAAGTTATAAGTCATAACATTAAAATGAAACAAAAGAGACCATTTTGCCCCTTGGTACAATGGAGGCCGACAATGCCCATGCAAGTGGCTGTCAACTTTCAAAAAATTGAACCAAGAAGTCTTATTTGGTGGCTTAAGTCAACAAACACTAAAATAAACACAAATCTTACCAATAATGCCTTAAAAGTCACTTTTCTTCTCTTTCCTCCTCATTCTCCTTGCTGCCGATTTTGAAAGCTCCAAATCCTCTCTAAGTCTGCTACTAAACAGCCAAGAACAAGCTTGGAAAGAATTCCATTCCTAAGGCTTAAGGTAAGCTCTTAATTCATGTAATAGTTCATTCTCTTCCTCTTTTCACTAGCTATCCAATGGTCTAAGATTTATTTACTTCCACCCAGTATCTAGGCTGGATCTAAGTTGCAAGAAGGGTTAAATTCGACTGGAACCAAGGTTGGAGAAGAAAACAAAGCAAAGTCATTCCTTAAGGTAAAAATGTGCTCTAAGCACCTACCTTCTTCTCTATTGTTGTTCCAAAATTCCTACCATCTAAACCTTCTATAATCTTATATTTACATGCTAGAACCGTTGGTGCACCTTCACCACTCGAAGTTGGCCCAAACCACCCAAAAACACCTTAAAAAGGGGGTTTAAAGAGTAAGTGTTCTAGCTTCTGTACAAGTGAGTTGTTCCGCCCCTTTGGCATGCTTTATTAAGGTTGACACCCTTCATTCCTCTGGAAAATAGGGCTGTGGAACACTTGGGAACAGCTTCAAATCTTAAGGTAAAAATCCATGTTTTAAGACTTTAATGACTCTTTTGGTTAATTTGGTTCTAAGCTGAGCCATAACCTTTACTCTCTGTTTAATTCATGTCAAGAGGTGTATAAACCCACCTCCAAACATCCGTGACAGTACATGGAGGTATAGGTTGCTTAAAGTCATTTTTAAGGTGAGAAATCTAGTTTTTCATGGCTTAAAATTACTCTTATAGTTGGTTCTGTTTTGGAACCTAACTATATCTTGTTCTTACTGTTAGAAATCAATTAGAAGCTGTCTAAACCCAGATCCCAAGCAGGCGTGACCATACAAGCCTTAAAAAGCTTATAAATCAAGGTATAACACTCTTAACTATATATTATATGCTTTAAAGCTTATGGTATATATATTTTCGAGAGTGGACTGGTTAATTTACACCTAAGTGTGACCAGAAATGACTTAGTTGATATAAGCTAGTCATTTAAATGATTTAATTAACATAATGGTCAAATTAAGACATTATGTGGAAAATTGGTAAATATGGAAAAAATTGGTGGTGAGGCCGTGTATTTAAAGTATTTTTGAGACATTTAAAGTGTAATTTATTTTGCAAGTTCAAGGTTGTAATAAGGCCATGTCATTAGGCCATTTTAATTTAAGTTTAAAGCTTATTTAATTTAATTTATGCTTATATAATTAGTTTGGGGTCAAACGGTAATTACTGATAGATTATAAAGCCATGGGCTTAATTTAGAGGAATTTAGGGTTTTTTAATGAATTTAATAAAAATTATAACATTTTATAAAGTTTTGGGTCAAAATTGTAAAAATAGAAAACTATAGGGTGTAATTGGTAATTACCGAAAGTTTGGTTCCAATTTGGCATTAGAAGTCAAAGTTGACTATATAGGAGACTTTGACCAAGTTTGGAGAATTTAAGAAATTAAAATACTACCTTATATTAAGATAGTTATTAAATTGTAAAAGATTTATAAGAGATGGGGTTATATTATGATTTCCGAAACTTTGGGGTACTAAATGGGATTTAGAACAGACCTTAGGTTATTGGAATTTTTAGAAGTTTATTTGGTTAAATTTGGAGTTTATATGAATTATATAAGTATAATATATGATATTTCATGATATTGTTACAAATGGGTAACATATGGGTAAAAACCGAGAATTATAGAAAGTATAAGGTTAGGAATGATATTTATAACCTTTTGGTATAGTTTGGTAATTTTTGGAATTATTTATGAGGTTTTCAAGATATATGTATAATATATAGTTTTAATGATATTAGCAACTATATGTTATAAAATGGGGTAATTTGGTGAATATAGAAAGTTAAGTGGTGGAAATTAAATTAGAATAGACCATGGGGTCTGTTCGGTTATTTTAAGAAATTGTAACCATAGGTTATAATTATATTAAGGTTTAAAGGTTATAATATAAGGTATATATTATAAGTGTAACAAAGAAATAATATTTGGGGTGATTATGTAATTTCAGAAATTAGGTGGAATTAATTAAAAACCGACAACCATATGTATTGTTTGGTATTTTGTAACATTTTATAACTATAGGTTATAAAGGTTTTAATGATTTAAATATCATAAGATATGTTATATAACTATAATGTAACATTATATAATTAATGTGGTGATTTTGTAAATATTAAAGAACATAAGTGCTGTTCGGTAATAATGAGTATTTTTGAATAAGAATTTATAATATGGTTTATAATGTTAAAGGGATGTAACATTTATAATATAAGAAATATTCATTAAGGAAGAATGAATATATAAGGGATTACCATATAATAAATGTCCCATAATACATATATATAAATAAATATGTTATGGAGTGGAAATATAATATGGTTCAATAACCGTATAATACCATAATTAAAGATATAAGATAAGGGAAAAGAATTACAAACATTAGATATGGAAATTCTAATGTTAGGAGTATACATGGAATAATAAGGATTTATATAATTCAAAGTATTTTTACATATGAATTATACTACATTAAACTGGAAAAACAAACCTTAGGAAAATAAATACTAAGGTGAATGTATAATATATGGTAAAGAATTATACATGCAATATAGAAACAAACTATATGATATACAAGGATATTAAGTTACATGCGATGACAAAGTTCAACATAAGTAAGTATATTAATATACAGACGAGACTACGCATGTAATATAACGTTTTTCCAAATCCTGAGTTAAGCCGAAAACCCGACAAACGTTGACAGTTAATGACGGGGGATTAACCGGGAGGTATTAGTGACGGTACGGGGTACCGTAGAGTTATGTTGTTTACGGGATTCTAATCAGTAGCGTTATGTATTATTAGACTGTTAGAGACGACACGGGGAGCATCGGATCTAGCTGATTCATACTCCACGGTTATACATTCAGGGTGAACGGTATGTTGTTACGTGTCTCTGATTGTCTCTGAGGGTTCCTCAGTTCAGACTTCTGTGTAATCTGTGATAAGATTGTTTGTCTGATTGTGTAAATAATAGCATGAACTGTATATTTTAGCTGCTTATTATTACTGTTGTTGCGTTAACAGTATTGGTTCGTATATATGACCTATATATATAAAACGAATAGCGGCTATGGTGCTATCTTATATGTAATATAAGGATCGTCAGAAAAACGTTGTAGCACTAGGATAATAAGATATACATATTATCCGAGACTTTAATACGGAGCATTGGCCTTTCTAACGCCGCTCTCGTATCTAACACTGGATCCCGAGTTTACAGACTCCGGATTGGACTAACGACCTTAGTCTGCTGTGTTAGAAAAATTGGTAATGCGATGCGATGGTATAATTAATTAACATAACAAAGCCAAGAGGATGTGGCTCTTGGTGCGCGCTGTGATCACAAAAACGATACTAGGATGTCCGCGTACGGGTCCGCAAGTATCAAGAAAATTTCCCGTGAGCTAGAATGGCTCGTTGGTCGGAGACTCTACCGCTGGAGTGGCTACTGCCGTGGGTGACCCGCCATAGTATATGGGTAATTTAGAGGCACGTCGTTTTAACGAGACGTTGTCACTAGGTATAACCGAACATTTATTACAGTTGAGACTTGTACATTGGCGAACAATATTGGTTTTTATACCAAGGACGGGAGTTGATACTTGGCTATTATTCTCGTTGTTTCGCCTTGTTGTTCATTGGTTATACTGTGTGGTTTATATTACGTGTGTTGATGGTTGTGTTATTGTATGGATATTACTGTTAAATGTTTTACAGTTTAAATATTAAAACGGTATTGCATGTAACGAATCTCATGCTCTCGACCAATTAATTGAGGGGTTTGAGGAGGCATGACGGGGCATGTGATAACATACTCAGCAGGGGCTGATTCCATACCACAAACCATTTTTATTTCAGGAGACTAGCTGAAGGGTCGACGCGTGGTGCGACAGTTGTGTTTACTTTTGGTTAGACTTGGTACGGATTGAGACTACTCTTATTTTGGACTCGGGTTTGTAAACCGAGGTGTATGTTTGGTTAGACGCTCACGTGTACGGTTTGTATAAGACGGTTGTTGTTGTTTATGTTTTAGATTGTTTAAGCACTACTATCTATCTCTTGTGGTCACTGCGGGAATACGTTTCGTATGTTTATTATCATGTAACTCGTTATCACCCGTATGGGCGAGTGATAACAGTGACACCATTAGAACGACAATCTTTTATTTACCACTGTGATTTATTTACTAAGTACGACGTTTATATTATAATTAGGAGCCGGATTAGTAGGGGTGTTACATTTCCCTTATAACTCCCATTTTTTCTTCTTTCTTTATTTGCCTACCACCCAGCCGAGGAAGCTAACTCAAGCCCTCCCTTTTTCTTGCTCTCTTACTGGAAGCAACACACCATTTTCAAGGGATGATTTCTCTTGAACTAGGTAAGCTCCTAGGCCATAGATATGCTCATCTTCTTCCCCCTTCCTTCTTCTTTCCAAGGAGCTAAACCATTCACATTTTCATCCTCTATTCCAGCGTGAGTTCATGCCTAAAGATGGAGGGATTCTCGGTTACAAAATTCAGAATGAAGGGATGGAAGCCGTAAGTTGAATCATGGTAAAGACCATGCACAAATCATGCAAATCCTTATACCTTTACTTCCGGTTTCTTCATCTAATCTATTCGAAAAAGACGACTTCGGGATGAAGTCTTTTTAAGGAGGGCAGATTGAAATACCCCTAATCAATTAAACATTTATTAAACATCTAATCAATTAAATTAAGGCCTAAAATTCCTTAAAACCCAATTTAAAATAATGGTCAACATAAAGCACAAACTGCACCCTTTGACCATTTGGGCAAATACATGCCCAAATGAGTTCCTTAGGATCCAAATTTAATTCCTAAGCATATTAACTCATAATTATCATAATAAAACCATTCTCAAACAAAACCAAGCTCAGTCACACCTTGGAACACAAAAGGTGAACTAAAACACCTTAAAGCACATTTTTGTGTATGACCTGAAAAATATTGATTTTATGTCACTTTAAGAGATAGATTAAATTATTTATAACATTAATGTGACATGATACATCACATTAGAAGGTATAATTCAAATATTTTAAAATAAATCAAAATGGGTGAATTTGGTGTGATAGTACCCAAAATAACACTTAATTACCTAATCTAATTCATGGTCCCCTTATCCTTTGCCTTTGACCACCTTTATCCAGCCACTTAACGCTTCATCCTCATCCATTACAAACTCTCAAAATATCTAAGGATGAGGCATAAGTACTATTACTTAAAGTAGCATAATCTTACCTTATAAGCTCTTTTTACTCTCTTTCCTCTCATTATTTTTCTCCCAGCCATAAGAAACACTTCAGACACCCTCTCTTTGCTCCCTCCATTACCGTGAGAAAGCATCACCTTCAAGGAACAACACACTTGGTTGTAGGCAAGTTCTTAAACCACCCTTATAACCATTCTCTTCATCTTCTTCTCATCTTTCCAATGGTATAACTCACTCCCATTTTCATCCAGCCATCTAGTGCGAGTTGATGCTAGAAGAAGAGGTGTGTTTTGGTTGAAATATCCGAGGAGAAAGGGAATCAAGTCAAAGAAGTTCTTAAGGTATAAAATCATGCATTAAGCTACCTTAGCTCTTCCTTCTCCATTTCCAATTATATTCTCCAGTTTCCCTACCTTATTATCTTGTTCTCTCAATGGTTATTCAATTAATAAACTTAAACTTTGAAGATCAAGCTAGTTTCTAGTGAAATACCCCTAATGTTTAAATGATTAAATAATGTGAAGTAAATATTATTTGGGGGATTATGAGACCCTAAGAAAATATATAAACACTTAGGCGTTAAAAACGCACTGAAACTCCTTAAGGTCAACAACGTGCGCTAAGCCGGACCTTAAGCTAACCAAGGTATATGAACTATAAAACTCATACTAAGTCAACTAAGGATCATTATATGACCTTTAGAACACAGGTCCTCAGTTAGAACTGAGTAGAGATGTAAAATGCCCGGGAGTGTCTCACACCTCCCTAAAGGCCCAAAAGTCCTGAAAATACTTTATAAGATGAAATAAAGTGTTACACTTCATTCCAAATGCACCATAACACTTTATTAAACATTTAAGATGAAGTCCTCATGCTAAATTCCCAGTTAAATACAAAGTGCTCGGAGGTTCCCGTTGGGGGCCCCATAAACCCCTGGGAATGCCCCGGAGGAGTGCCGAGGTGGCACGAACTCCTATATAATTCATTCTTAGAGTTCCTAACATCATTATTCATCATTCTAAAGAGAATGCTTGAGCTACTTTTTCAAAAATCAACAAAGTGCTCGAGGGAAATTCTTAACGCTCCTATTTTGCTCGGAAGTGTCCCGGTAGCCCGGAAATTGTGTCATGAGTTAATATAACCCCTTATAACTCAATGTAACACCTTAATATATTATTATTGACTATAAACGATGTTTATAACACTTGGAACTCATAGCGACTACTCTTTTTCCAGACTATCCTTAAAGCACAAAAACGCACCTTTGGGTGTCATAAAAACGTGTTCTACGCTATTACCTTGACATTTTTTAGGAGCCACGAGTTGAGAATCCTAAATGGGGATATGTTTACCATCTAAATCAATTAAATCCAGTGCTAAAAACATAGCACAAACAGGGCCTATTTTAGGATCAAAAAGTAGTATAAAATCAGCATTTTCCATAGAAACTTTCATCTTTTACCTTGGTATAAATGTACCAATTAAATGTCGTGACTTATAACATGTTATAATATGATCTTAATAAAATATAGTGTGATAGGAATCAAATTAAAAATCAAACCCACATGGACATAGAAGTGGCCGTTTTTTAGGGTGTTTTAGACTTGATTTTTAGCTAGAAAATTGTCTTATGGAATGGTGACTCATCTCCATGTGCCATGTGATAATGTGTCAAATAATTCCAGTCAAATGAGGCTCCCATTACCGAATTCCTGCAAGAAAATGAGAAGGAATTAATTTAGGAAAACTAATGAAACTAAAATACAAGGCTAGATCTACTTTATGCACATGTTGTTACTAGTTTATCCAAGACAATTGAGCAGCTCATCCTATAGCCTAAAGCTGCCGATAATGTGCAAGAGAAAGGGGAGTTTGATTGCTGAATGATAGTCAAATAAAACAGCTACCTAATTAGCATGATTCGCTTGTCAAATATAAATAAAAACCAAGTGTCTCCGACAGCACATGGCTGCCGAAACCAAGCAAGAAAAGAAGGTTTGATTGCCTTATAAAAATTAAACTAAGACATCTACCAACCTAGGCATGTTCTCATGTCTCCCATTAACAAAACTCAGTTGCCTATCTATAGTCTCATTGCCGAAAATACAAGGAAAAAGAAGTCAACATTAGCATGGTATTCAACTTAGAAAATTCAAAGGAAACATATACCTACCTTAGCCCTTGTCATCTTGTGTTAATTGACAATCAAAGTCTCCATTTCTTCCTTGTCTATAGCTGAAAGTTAGCATCAATTATGGGCATTTTATGGAGCCATGGGTCAAATGAATAAACAAAGAAAAACTAGACATTATTATGTCAAATGAGATTCATTCCCTCGCTTTCTCTAAAACTCTTACGTGAGTACCATTCTCATTTGCCCCTCCTTCCACCGAATTGGTAAGCCTCTCATTTCCTCTATTTTCTTTCTTCCTTAGCTAGTTTATTCCTTAGAGCTTCAAAGCTCCATTAATGGTGAATTAAGTCCTAACACCATTTCTATGTAATTTTCCTAGTTAATTCTCCTAAGTCTTGAAGCAAGAATCAACCTAGCAATCCTTCAAGTTTTAGCCAAGCTTTAGTGCTCCAAGGAGGTACCTTGATTCAACAACAACACAAGGAACAACAAGATCAAGTTAAGGTATATTTTCATGTTGAAAATCCTAGTAAAATACCTTAAGACATTTCCGAAAATTTGAAGCTTCAAAACCTATGTTCTCTTCATCATTTCATGAAGGAAACTTGGAGCTTCAACCATCCCAAGGTGTACCAAAAATTCCTTGAAAAATACCTAAGGTAAGCTTAAAACTACTCCAAATCTTACTTATAAATCCTTGCTAGAAGTCTAACAAATGGATCTCCTAAATCTACATATGGATGCCGAATACTCTTCATCAAAATAGCATTTGAAGAGCTTGGAGTTCAAGGGGAAAGTAAGTACAAGAATCATCTTGATTTAAGGAGTAAGTTTCTATAATTAATTATATTAAGTTTAAGTTTGTTTTAAGCTTTAAACTTTGGTATAAAAATTATGTATAACCCTTAGATAAATTAAGGCCAAAATACTATAGGTTATAATGTCAAGAAAATAATTTATAACATACAAGGTAAGATTATTACCTTAAGGTATAAAATTGTGTCACAAAAATTAATTATGATACATATATGTTCAAGTCGAAACATCTAGGAGTTAAATGTTCTATTTTGAGCTTATAATCATTCTAAGTCATTAACATAATTCTTAGAAGTGTTATATGGCTTATATACAATTTTATGTATTTATTATAAGATATAAATCAAGTTTTAAAACTATATGGTAAATATTTATTAAAGCCGAGAATGAAATGTTCTATTTGGTGAATTTTGAAGTATATAAGTATAATAGCTTATATTATAAATTTTGGGAGTATTAAAAATAGCTACAAGTATTTAAATGGCTAGTTTATTAAGTTATGTGGCTAAAATGTAAATTTTGAAAAGATTGGTGTATTACAACTAATTGTCGTGAGCTAAAAGGTTTATTTGGTATAGTTATGATATAATATAAAGTAGGAATTAATATTATGAATTTTGGTGAATTTAAATAAGTGTTAAAGTGTTAAAATAACATTTTATAAAGTTTTGGGGCTACTTTGTAATTTATGGAAAATATAGTGTGGAAACCAAATTACATATGTTTTCTGGGTATATTAAAGTATTAATTATGAAATTAGGCTTTCGTCAAAGTGTTGACCAAAAACTTTGGGTTAAAATGATTTATGACATAAAATATTAAGTTTATAAAAGTTTTGGGGTGAATATGTAATTTATGAAAGTTTAAATACAAAACCGAATTAGTTATGGGGCGAATTCATAATTTATTAAATGTCTGGGTCAATTCGGTATTTTAGGGAATTAAATATTAAAACTATAGTTTATGAATTAATATGTAACTTATATAAAGTTTTTGGGGTTAAAATGTAAATATAGGACACATAAGTGGCAACCGAGAATTAATGTGGTTATTTAGTAATTTATGAAAGTTTATGGTACAATATATAAATTACCGAAATTATATGGTTGGTTATGTAATTTAAGAAAGTAAGGAATTAAAACTAAGGAATATAATGTATTTTGGAGTATAATGTAAAGTTTATAAAATAAAGGTGGTTATAATAAAAATAACCAAATTGTATAATATAAGGAATAAGTGGAAACAATTATGAGTATATAATTAAAGGAATAGAAGTCTACTATAAGGTAGAAATTCATTATCACATGTCGTTACTACATAAAATAACGGACTGTTAAACTACCTCGAACCACTGTAAAATAACAAGGAGGAATAAAGAACATACGGGGTTAGTATACTACGAGTATTAGTTCTGTAGTGACAGTACTGTAATACTTAGTGAATAGTTGTATTAACGTTACCCGGTATTGCATGTAAATATAACAGCGTACGGGAAGAAAGTACTAGAGCGCGAACTGTCAAGCTAGCAAGTTACACGGTGAACGGTATGTTAATTGTGTGGTCTGAATGTCCTAAGGATTTTCCTAAGGTCCAAACATTGTGTGTTTAATTGCTAAGAGCGATATCTGTGATTTATGTATATTATCTTGTATACTGTATTGCTCAACACCATTGTGTTTTATTTTACGCGAACGTCTTATGACTAGAAGTTTATACATCTAAACTGGAACAAGACTAAATGACCTTTAGGTATTATGAGAACCTAACTGATGGTCAACTGTTATAGTCTTAACTCAAGGATTGGATATTATATCACTGACAAAAGGGCTAACTTATAAAGAGGGGAATCCAGACTTTTTCGACTTTCTGGTTGCGCATCGTGATCACTACGAGGGACTATATCAAGAGTCACTCTAGGGAATCCATTGTCCACATTCGACGATGGCAGAGGGCACTATTGTTGGTGCACAGGTTTTGACCGGATCTGTCGCCTTTAAGGCAAATAATTATCCAGGGCCTCAAGGTCAGCTGGTAACGGTTCCTTTGGAACCCAGGGGACTACTGTCCATTAATAAGTTATTAAAGGTTGTCCTAACATGACGCCTGAGGTGGAATTTAATTGGAAGGTTATGTGATTGGCTTATAGGATAAGGGCCATGTGGCCAACTAACAAGTACAGTTAATTAATACGGGTACCATGTTTGGTTATTGTTATTAATTATTGGTTATGGATGGTGTGATGATATTGTTATGGACTGTTATGTGTTTGTTAACATTTACAGTTATTGTTATTATTCTTATTATTATTGGTATTGTTGTAAAACGGTACAACATGTAATGAATCTAACATCAAGATGGCTAAACGACTTAAGGAATCCAAATGATTTAGGACTACATTTAGCATACCAGCATATCGTTTGTTGAGCCCTTCAATGGGCAAAACATTTCAGGTTACTGGGAAGATATACAAGCCGAAGTGCGGGTCACAGGGTAGCTGATGTGTTTCCAATAAATACTTTTAAGTTATTTATATACAGTATTTTGGAGATTGTTGTATTTGGTTTATATACTCAGTTTGGATTTAGTTTGTAATATTACGAGTGCTCAGTATCTGTTCATCACAGCGGAGAGGAGTTGAAGTTGATGGATGGAGTAAGGTTGCCTTGTTACTCACATGGGTGAGTAACGGCGTGTAACACCAACGTTAGATAGTTTTATTTTCCGCTGCGAATTATATTTGTTATGCTACGACTTGCGATATTATTACAGATATAGGATTAGGGGTGTTACAAAAAGTGGTATCAGAGCGGAGTTCCGCTCTGATGAGAAGATACTGAGTCAAGAACAGTGAGCATAGGAATTTTGGGATACGGGAAACGTCTGTGAGGATTCGTGACTTAGACAGGAAAATTTTAGGGATACTTTATTGCTAGTATTTAGACTTGCTTACACATCTCTGATTGTAAATGTAAAATGGTGTAACACCGAGTAGTAATAATAGTATACTATCCTATAGATGTCAAGAGCTTGTAGACCACGTGGAGGCAACAGTGGACGCGGTGGCAAGACACCGGCAGATGTTCCGGCGATACCAAGCTTAGCAGAGGCCATGGCAGCCTTCGCCCAGCAGCTAGGAGCTCAATTTGCGGGAGCCATACCCCACCCGCCGCAGCCCAGAGAAACCAACTGGTTGAAGAGCGTTGCAGACGCTAGAGTGCCAACATTTTCAGGGGACCCAGACCCCGCCGTACTGGAGAAATTCATAGTGGAGCACCAGAAGGCCTTCAAGGACGTTAGAGTTCCAGAAGACCAGAAGGTCGACATAGCAGCGTACAACCTGAAGGACGCAGCTGACATTTGGTGGCGGTCTGTCGAGGGCCACCATAGAGCTACACCAAACTTTGATTGGACGGCGTTTATGGAGGTGTTGCGGGAGAAGTATTACCCCGAACACTTGAAGCAGAGGAAGAGGCAAGAACTCGAGACCCTGATCCAGGGGAGTCAGACGGTTGATCAGTACTACGCACGATTCATCAGCCTACTAGATTACATACCAGGGGTCGACTACTCCGACACCGTAAAGATTCAGAAATTTACAGGAGGTTTGGAATATCGTATCCAGGGCGCTATGGGAGCAATACATTTTGCTACTATCCAAGAATGATATAACACAGCATCAGCAACCGAATTAATGCTTCAGTCCAGGGAGGAGGCTCAAGGAAAGAAAAGAAAGAATACCGAGGGAGAAGATGGGGGAGCAACCTCTGGCGGTTACTACAAGAAAGGAAAGAAATTCTTTGATAAGAAGAAGGGGCGGAAGGACTTCCAGCGTCAGAAGACGAAGAAGCAGGTCCCTCGTCTGACCGGCCCAACTATTAATGCTCAGCCACATAGATTGGCACCACCTAAGGGCAATAAGCCAACCCAACGCCACTACTACTGTAAGCGCTGTGGAAATGATCACCCCGGCGTAGATTGCTCAGGCAGGAAGGTGGAGTACCGCTATTGCAAAAAGGAAGGCCACCAGGAGTATGAATGCTTTTCTAACACAGCAAGCAGAGTGTATAAGGGATCTAGAGACTCACAGAGGACCCCAGCTATTGAGGCGGGCGGACCAAGAGGAGGTCAGGAGCTGCAAAACAACACCTATACTTGAGGACCGGCAGGACAGCCATCCTCATCCACGAGTCAGAAGGGAAAGGAGATAGTTCCAGGAAGAAACACCCTGTACTCAGTGGGAACTTCAGGCGCTGAGGCTAGCGCTCAGGGCGATACCGGTAAGCCTAGAACTTAAACCAAAAGCATGATGCATGAATGTGTGTTTACAGTTTAAAGCGATGAACTTGTGTTGTTTGGTGCGAATAAGGTTTAGAGAGACCTAACTTAGGAAACCTCTCACCTGAATAGGATACTTCGACATTTGTTATCCCTTACCTATGAGACCGAGATCACCTGAGCCTATGAGCGAAGGTCGGGAATATCCAGAGGCAGAGTGCCAAGTACTTTGACCCGGCATGATCCTACTCAATCAATACTTAACTCAAGATGAACAAATAGCTATTGTAAATTAATGTAGAACTTTGGGAATAGGCCTTGGAGAATTTTTTACTCCAGGATACAGGAGCGGGTCAAAACTTAAATTGTATATGATGTGTATGGGTAGGGATTGGGATCCACAAACTAGGTTGTATGGAGAGGTAAGAAAGGTAGATGGAGCACGAGTTCCTAGGATACCCAATAGTTTCCAAACCTTGGTGACAGAAGCGGTCAAGATTGCACAACAGTTAGAAACAAACCACATACCGGACATTGAAGCCGACGTTTGTATTGTGAACTTCTATGAGAAAGGGGGAAAACTTGGATTACACCAGGACTGAGATGAGACATCTGAGTCAATTACCAAAGGGATACCAGTTGTATCATTCTCCATTGGAGATGATGCTGAGTTTCTATACGGTGATCAGAAGATGATGGACAAGGCGAGCAAGATTATTTTGAAGTCAGGAGATGTATTGATATTTGGTGGAGAGTCCAGATTAGTGTACCATGGGATTAAGGGCATTAAGTTGAATACAACCCCATCGACCTTAGTAAATACTACCCATTTGAAACCCGGACGGTTAAATTTGACATTTAGGCAATATTGATGTAAATATGGAAATTGTATGTAAGAATCATTCGATTAATGAATGGCATTTTAATTCCTTTGAGCCATACACCCCAACCTCACTATCTTATGAATTGTTAACCCCAGGCCACGAGTCTAATGGAGAAGCAGTGCTGAATGTGTTGGATAAGACCTGGGCCAAGGATAAGGGGAATGTCATCATGGGAACCTTCACTGTAAACGGCGTGAGTGCATCGATACTGTTCGATTCAGGAGCGTCTCATTCCTTTATATCCTCTGCATTAGCAAGGAAGTTAGAGACAACCCCTGAGCCTCTCTCAGATTTCCTAGTCACATTACCGACGAAGGAGAGAGTGAGGTGAACGAAACTCCACAAGGGAGTTCAGATTAATATCATGGATGAAGAGTTTCACGCGGACTTGATTGAGCTGGATAATTTGGGCTTGATATCATCATAGGCATGGATTGGCAACAAAAATATAAAGGTCGACTACATTGCACAGGGCATAGATTAAGACTGAAGAGCCCGAAGGGCAAGACAGTTTCATACCGCAGCACTCCAAGAGAACCGACGTTCAAGCTAGTATCTGTTATCACTTTGATGAAGAAGGTGAAGAAGGGACAACCAGTCTATTTGTGCTATGTCCAGGATATGAGGCAGGAAGAACAGACACAGTCAGACATACCAGTCGTTTCAGATTTCTCTGATCTATTTCCTGAAGAACTACCAGGGATGCCACCCAAGAGGGATGTAAAGTTCTCCATCGACTTAATACCAGACACAGGGCCTATTGCTAAAACACCCTATAGAATGGCACCAGCGGAGATGAAAGAGATGAAGATTCAGTTAGAAGATCTGCTTGACAAAGGTTTTATCAGACTGAGTGCGTCACCATGGGGAGCACCAGTTTTGTTAGTAAAGAAGAAGGATGGTAGCATGCGACTATGCATTGACTACAGGGAGACGCAGTCACAGTCAAGAACAAATACCCTTTACCACAGATTGACGATCTGTTCGACCAGTTAAAAGGTGCTACAGTTTTCTCAAAGATTGATCTAAGATCAGGATACCACCAGATACGGATAGCTGATGGAGATATAGAGAAGACCGCTTTTTGAACACGCTGTGGGCACTACGAGTTCACAGTTATGGCATTTTGCTTATCGAACGCCCCAGCTATATTCATGGATCTTATGAACCGATTGTTCAGGGAGTAGTTAGACTCATCAGTGGTTATGTTCATCGATGACATTCTAGTCTATTCTAAGACCAAAGACGAGCACGAGGTGCATCTGAGGCAAGTTTTGCAGACCATGAGAGAGAACCAATTGTATGCCAAGCTTTCAAAATGTGATTTCTGGCTAGCCAGTGTATCTTTTCTAGGGCATGTAATATCAGCCAACGGTATATTTGTAGACCCTGCGAAGATTGAGGCAGTTAAGACTTGGCCAAGACCGAAGACAGTGACAGATATCCGTAGTTTCTTGGGATTAGCTGGTTACTATCGCAGATTTGTTCAAGACTTCTCCAAACTGGTGAAACTGATGACTAATCTAATGAAGATAAACTCACCATTTATATGGACAGAGGATTGCAAGCGTTCCTTTCAAACCATGAAGGATCTACTGACGTTGGCACCCATACTCACCATTCCAGAGGGGACCGACGGGTTTGAAGTATATTATGATGCATCAGGCACATGGATAGGGTGTGTACTCATGCAGATTGGTAAGGTTATTGCTTATGCATCACGTCAGCTGAAGAAACACGAAGAGAACTACCCGACGTATGATTTGGAATTGGGAGCAGTAGTGTTTACACTGAAGATCTTGCGCCACTACTTATATGGAGTTACAGTGATAGTCTACTCAGATCATAAGAGCCTTCAGCATTTATTCACTCAGAAGGAGCTGAACATGAGAGAGAGGCGATGGGTCGAGTTTCTGAAGGACTACGACAATGACCTCAGGTACAAGGAGGGCAAGGCAAATGTCGTTGCTGACGCCCTAAGCCGTAGAGCTCATTCCTTATTTGCCATGACAGGAGACAACGGCCTCATCGAGGAGGTACGTTGTGCTCAAGAAAAAGACCAGTACATGAAGACTATCAGACAACAGTTGACTGACGGTATCTTTGAGAGACAGAAGTATGACTTTGTACTCAGTGAAGACGGGTTAATCAGGTTAAATGGTCGTTTGTGCATTCTAGAGTCCAGCCCCGACTTGAAGGAAAAGATATTACTGGAAGCTCATTGCTCTTCCCTATCAGTACATCCAGGGTCATCCAAAATGTATAAAGATCTGAAATTACATTTCTGGTGGAGTGGTATGAAGAAAGACGTTACAGAGTTTGTGGCGAGATGTATGATGTGTCAGAAAGTGAAGTTTGAGCACCGGAGACTAGGCGGTTTAGTACAGCCGATGCCCATTCCATATTGGAAGTTCGAGGATATATCCATGGATTTCGTGGTAGGTCTTCCACCGACTAGAGGAGGTGCTAACATGATATGGATCATCATCGATAGATTGACAAAGGTAGCAAAGTTCATTCCTAACAAGGACACTTGGAAAGTCCCCAAGCTGGCGGACCTCTTCCAGAGAGAGATCATTAGACACCACGGTGTACCTAAGTCGATTGTGTTAGATAGAGATTCCAGATTTGTTTCTAGATTTTGGCAGCAAGTTCAGCAGGCATTGGGTACGAAGCTAAAGCTAAGTACCGCCTTCCATCCACAGACAGATGGTCAGAGTGAAAGAAAAATTCAGACATTAGAGGACATGCTTAGAGCTTGTGCCTTAGACTTCCAGGAAAGCTGGATAGACCGGCTACATTTGATCGAGTTTCCCTACAACAACAGCTATCATGCATCCATTCAGATGCCATAATTTCAGGCATTGTACGGCAGGCCATTCAGGACACCTCTTTGTTGGGACGAGGCCAGTGAGAATATCATCTTAGGGCCTGAATACCTAGACCAGATGAAAAAGGATATTGTGCAAATATGCAAGAACATGAAGATAGCCCAGGACAGACAGAAGTCATATGCTGATGTCCGGAGGAGAGACCTCAAGTTCGTAGTAGGCGATCGAGTCTTCCTTAGAGTATCACCAATGAAAGGAGTTTTCAGATTTGGGCAGAAGGGCAAGTTTAGCCTGAAAAATATATGACCGTACTGTGAGCCTCGATTTTAAACCCTATCCTATGTTGATTAAAGTTGACTAGGATCTATGCGGGTTTTAGGTCCACTTATAACCTAAGATTAATAACTATGTCATATAACAATAATTATTAAAGCCTAAGCTAGCTCACTGGAACCTATTATGAGTCGCCACCTAATTTTAACCTAGAGTAAATTAGGAAAGGTAGAGTTCGGGTTCGGGGGCTTGGTATTCGACTTATTTAGGGTTCAAATTACTTTCATTACCCCTAGAAGTCATTTTTCCTCTACTTATTTTATCTATGGCTTATTACGAAGTCGTTTTAACCTAAGTGCGTGAGCTTCTGTTTTTTATGTTTTTTAGCATTTTTTGACAGAAAATAAAAGTAAAAAAAGAAATTGCCTAAACTAGGGTTTCGGAGGCAAAATTAGGTCGAATTTTGTTTCCGTTCGTGACTGCGGACCTAATGTCCGTACCCACGGACCCTGGTTAATCTATGTGGAAATAAAAGTCGAATTAAACAGAAACAAAGATTTGAAAAGTTCGGGGCCACGGACAGGATGTCCGTGGGCCCGGACATTGTTTAGAAAAAACCTAAGTTTTTGAAAAATTAAAATCCCGCCGCCGTCCGTGGGTGTCCGTGCCCACGGACAACCCGTCCGTGGTCCCGGACCATAGGTCTGAGGTCCCGGACCACCCACGGACAGGGGTTTTATTGTGGTTCCCGAAGGTGTTTTAAGCTCAAAATTTATGCACGTGTAGCCTGAATAGGATATACAAGACGTTAGTAATTGAAAGATTTCAGTTTGAAGCCGAATTATGCACGAAACTTAACGAACAAGTAACAAGGCATAAACAAAAACAATTAGCAATACAGAAGCCAAAAAGGGTTGGTTTGAACCCAAAATATTACAGAATACTAATAAAGTCGTAAGGTTTCAGAAAAGTGTGATTACAACCTGTTTTGGCTTCTGGAACAACGAGACTCTTCACGTTGGGATTCTTTCGGTGCTCCGTTAATCTCGGTTCTGAATTGAGTTCGACCCAGCTTCTGACTATTGAGAATTAATGGCGTTCTTCATGTTTTGGTGGAGATTTGATGATTGTGGATGAGATGGTAGTTGAAAAATGTGTTTTGGTGTTGATTTTGGTGAGATTTCGGTGTTTGATTGTGGCTCTGGAGTTCAAAACGTGAAGAGAATGAGACAGCTGCCTTTTTTAGAGTCTAGGGTTCTTGGAGTTCTGATTTGATCATGGGATAAGGTTTCTTATATAGGCTTTCTTAAAGATAGAAAAATCCGGTAAAAACCAAGATTTGCCGACGTTTTAGCTCAAGGGCTTCAAAAGGAATTTGACTATGAAATTTTACACATGGGTAAAGGATGATATTTCTGATCTTTCTAAAGTGGAATCGAATTTTTTGGATATTGGAATATTTTTAAATTCAATTGCTCTTCAGATTCAATCAGAAATTGCTAGAAAATTATTGGAAATTCGAAAAATCAAAATTCCAACGCCAATATGCTTAAAATGTCATCCTCTATCATGGATTAAAGTTTCAAAGCATTTTAAATTGATTTGACCCTTATTTGGAGGAGAGAGAAAGCCTATAAGGGGCTTAGGAGCCTTACAAAATTACGAAAATGCCCCTGGAGATGACTAAGCTGTCCCTAGTACTCTGAAATGTGTTGATCGAACTGGGAACTCTCGCTACTAGCCTATTAGTAGAGACTCTCTTTTGGGGGGGTTGAAATTTTGGGTATAACAGATTGCCCCCCGTCAACTAGACTTTGTCATGGAAATGAAAAGGCTAGTTGATGCTTGAGTGATATCCCAAAATTTTGGATCCTAAAAGACCATGCATGCAGTTGAAAACTGACAAATTGTGTCGAGTAGTTCTAAGGCGCTGACTATCTATGAGTGAAAGGATGTCGAGCGATTCTTTGGCGTCGAACACCTAAAGTTATGAATGAAGTAATGTCGGACTATTCTAAGGCGTCGACTACCTATACGGATGATATGATGTCAGGCTATTCGAAGGCGTTGACTACCTATAATCAATGAGATGATGTCAAGCTATTCTAAGGTGTTGACTACCTATAATGAATGAAAAGATGTCAAGCATTCTAAGGCGTTGACTACCTATAATCAATGAGATGATGTCAAGCTATTCTAAGGTGTTGACTACCTATAATGAATGAAAATATGTCAAGCATTCTAAGGCGTTGACTACCTATAATGAATGAAAAGATGTCAAGCTATTCTAAGGCGTTGACTACCTAAAGGTGATTGAAAATTGGTGTGGGGTCGAGTTCTTCCACTCAAGTGAGTTCGTCTACTCGGATGAGTTCTTCTACTCGGGTGAGTTCTTCTACTCGGGTGAGTTCTTCTATTTTGGTGAGTTCTTCTACTCGGGTGACTTCTTCTACTTGGGTGAGTTCTTCTACTCGGGTGAGCTCTTCTACTCGGGTGAGTTCTTCTACTCGGGTGAGTTCTTCTACTCGGGTGAGTTCTTCTACTCGGATGAGAATTTATATTTCTAAAGAATCTACATCTTCGTGGTAAGAATCTGTATCTTCGGGTGAGAATCTGTATCTCTGAAGAATTTGTATCTTAGTGGTGAGAATCTGTATCTCTGGGTGAGAATCTGTATCTCAGAAGAATCTATATCTTCGGGTGAGAATCTGTATCTCTGAAGAATTTGTATCTTAGTGGTGAGAATCAGTATCTCTGGTCTATGATGAGGAGTCTCGTACGGATGGATGCAAGGTAAATTTTATGCAAATGGTCATGATGAAAGTTTATTACGAAAGTGCCAAACATGACAATGATGATATGCATGGCACAATACAATCAAAGCGTATGTAGGAAACTTGTCTAAAACAAGAAATCGTTGGAAAATGTGCCAAACATGGCATTGTTAAGGATCAAAAATTGTCCAAAGTGATACATTGCTAGAAAGTGTCCCAAATGTGGCCTTGATGAGGTTTATGAAACCGAAGTGTTTGAAGGAAAGTTGTTCAAGACAAGAAATTGTTGAAAGAGGTGCCAAACGTGGCAGTGTTTGAAGAAAATTCTGTTTACTGAAAAGGAAAGTGAAATTATCACTTCCGGACTATAGACTTCGGACTTGTAATTTATCTCCTAGGAGATGAACATGCCATCGGTGGGGTATGGTGTATGATGTGAAGGTAAGGGCTTATGTGGGCTGTGTAGTGGTGGTGTGGAGGTGAGGGCTTATTTGGGCCTATGTGGTGTATGATATGAAAGTAGGGGCTTATGCGAGCCTATGTGACGTTTGATGTGAAAGGTAAGGGCTTATGCAGGTCGGTGGTGTATGTTGGTGGTGGTGATGTTTGAGCTTTGGGTTCCAATTGGTGTTGTCATAGCAATTGTTGGAACCAACAATTGCTCCCAGTATTTTTCCCTTAAGACAATCTGAGCTAGAGTTCATGGCAATTGATCAGAACGATCGATTGCCCCCAGTATATTCTTTGATTAAACATGCGAACAAGTCTCGTCCTCACTGGGTCAAGGCTTATGTTTTTATGTGGTGCTTCCTAACCTACACTCGGCATGTTTGGTGCTTTCACTCGTTCCTCACCTACGGTCAAAACTTCTAGACCATTGGATTCGATATTTGATGGATTTACGCATTTGATCTATTACTTTCACGTGATTGGACACACAACTATCAAGTCATAAGTCTTTAAGGCTTATAACATGGCCATGGGGTGTGATGAAAGACAACGGGACCATGGAGGGATAGTTTAGGTATGTGGAGCTAAAGGGGTGACCAAAGCTGCACCTTGCATCTTCTCTCAGAATCATCTTCCTTTTCTTGAAGTCATCTAGTTGCTTCGTGTTGACGTTACTTTTGAGCTTCTGGACTTGGACTTTTGAAGTCATCCTTTTCACCATTTTTCCTTTCATCATTTGGATTTCTTCGAGGCACTTCGGGCTTACCTTTTGTTTTATCCTCTCTTGACTTTGCCTTCGGGGTTCTTGTGTTTCCCAGTTTTGGGCTTCGAGAATTGTTTTGATGTGAGCTATTTGGATCCTGTGTCACTTTGAGACCAATTGCAGATCACTTCGTCATGCTGATAGCGGATTTGCTTCTCTGGACTGATGAAAACGTTATCTGAGAGTCACGCTCCTTGCTTCCTTTGGTCGCCGGATCGGTTATTCATCATTGGCTGGGTTATTTTTGTGGATTTCATAATATCAAAAAGGGATATATGAAAGGCTCGGCGGGGGTGCCTAGGGTTTAATGTCAGGGTTCACAAGCTTTTGGCTGTGTGGTGCTGTACCTAGGTGCTTCGTCATTCCTGATAGTTGTGTACCCGCTCTTTGTTACTTTTCGCAGGTCTAGGAGTAAATTTACAAATTATCTCCTTCGATCGGAGTTATGCCGTTTACCTTACCTTTGAATGTGGTCTCACCGGAGTCGTGTAAAAATGACACGCTTGTTCGCTCATGGTTTTTCCACTCAAGACACTCTCGCGAGATTTTCACTCAGAAACTCGTTAGTACATTTAAACAAACGATTAAAGATGATGAACTTAAACTTAGATTACCCCCAATATTGATTTGGGGTTTGTGACAACAATTCGATAGATGTGGACCTTGAACCTCTTTGTGAGGTGTTTGGATGTTATGGGGTGAGTTATAGAGTTTGGTTAGGCATGTTCAAATTTTTAGAAACAATAGACAAGTCGTTCCATCGCATAGTCAGAAAATGATTACTTCGTGATCCTATAAAGACATGAGTGCTCTTTTTTTTAAGTTTTTCGAATTAACGAATAATGTTTGCACAAAAATTATGAAAATGGAACTATGCTTTATTCAACAAAAAATAATGTTGGAAATTGCAAACTTAGGAAAACTACCGAAAATGATCAAAGAAACTAATTACTACAAAAGTTGAAAGACGACTAATCAAGAAAAGAAATGCATGTAATGAGAAAAACACTAAAAAAACAACATTTCTGATGATGCTTGGGCATGTGTGCTCTGCGCTCTCCACCACGTTCTTAGAATTGGAGCCCTTGGTCAATTAGATCCTGGATTCTGTGTTGTAGGGTCCTACAGTGGTCAGTGTCGTGACCGGGCAACTGATGGAAGTGACAAAATTGATTAAGATCCTTCCCCAAATGAGTAGTTCTTGGCCTCAGGGCGAGCGGTTGCATCGGATATCTTCCTCGAAGCTCTTCAAGTGCTTATGTAACACCCCTACCGCTAATACCGTCATTACTGTACAATACTTACCTTCGCAGCGGATACTACATCCACAACGGCGGGTGTACAATGCCGCTAGTCACCCACGTGACTAACAAAGCCAGCTATACTACTACATATTGTCGGTCTGATGAATTGAACATACCGAGT
This sequence comes from Limonium bicolor, assembly GCA_023374045.1. Lineage (NCBI taxonomy): Eukaryota > Viridiplantae > Streptophyta > Magnoliopsida > Caryophyllales > Plumbaginaceae > Limonium > Limonium bicolor. The sequence goes on along the minus strand of CM041777.1, from coordinate 155,382,956 downwards.
ATTCTACACAATGCATTACTTCCCTTTGCATACTCAACCATAAATCAATTATAACTCCAATACAATACTATACCGAGTCTACTACAATCCTTAAATTACGGATACAGTTTGGACCTCCAAATTCGCATTACAATACAAATACAAATCCGATAATTCAACTACCCATGCTTACATAGCAGTCCCAGTCCTACTCTCTCGAACGGTGGTCAGCACCGAATACCTGTAAAAATAAAAACATCGCCCTTAAGGGCTCAACAAAATTGCTACATATGAAATCTGCATATACCGCGTGCTAACCGCGGTACGCCGACTACTTAGGGTCGGATATACATGGAGTTCATTTTACATGCATACATACATACTATTACTACACAATACAATCAACACTACTTACTTACTTATACAAGGTTCGTTACCTACCAAGGAAAACAATTTGTTAGTCAACCGTTCATTTAGTTATTCGTTCATCCGGTTTCGTCGGATGCTCTCTTTCTCCTTACACGGGTTCACAAGGCTTGCACCAAGCTTAATCTTACTTACTCAATGTTTTACTCACACTACACTCAATACCTTACTCATTATTTCACTCATGCTTTACTCAGTACTCACTGCTACCATTGCTTACTCTTACTCAGTACTCATCACTTGCTCTCGCATGCTCATTACCCATACTCTTCTCCTTACTCGTACTTCTCATTGCTCGATACTCATTACATACTCATACTTACTCATTACTCAATACTCATTACTTTACTAATACATACGCAATACTCAATACTCATTACTTTTGGTCTCTGGGCGGAGTCATACACAAGACTCGCCACCGGGCCTACAAATTCAAAGGCTATACACTTAGCTCCTCAAGTATACAAGTGTCCATTTTTATCGGACTAATCAAATTCCCAACACTCCTCTCTTGGAGTATCTTACAATCTCATGGATTAGCCTAGAAGTATCTCTCTCGATAACCTCCACTAGCTTAGGGAATTGCCACCTTCTAGTATTCTCAGATTTAAGGGTTCCCTCAACATATCGAATACTCTCATGTTCGGGAATTACTCACATCAGTCGGGTCCTCTCATAGTGGGTCGACAAATTTACTAAGGGGTTTGAAGATCCCTCATCATTCTTTACTACTCTCATGGTTCATGACTTGCACCAACATTAATTCCTCTAATAGGGTTATTTATATGCTTCCACTACTTATTTTTTGTGGATTGTTCATTACGGTTCTCCTACCGTTATCGGGAGGTTACTACTCCCGTGCACTTTCTCACATTCTAGTGAGTTCATTGGTTTGCGTTATCGTTGTTGGTTCGTTGGTTTAGTACGTTTCCACGTTTCGGTTAGTTCACAACATGACTCTTACTACAAGTCACTAAACAACAAGACTCATTTATGAGTCGGTCTACTCACTAAGTGAAGCCACACAATCAATCAAGAAGGGTTAGCTCATAAAACGTACAGCAAGATATACAATAAAGGCAATGAACCATTTTCATGCTTTAGTCTTGATTAGCCGGCATACAGCACATAAAACAACGTAACTCGGTTAGCATACGAGGCATGAGAAAATCATACCTTTCACCGGAGTTAGCTTTACCATATGTTTCCTTGTTCCTTGTTTCACATTTTTTCCACTGGTAATGTTTCAAACATTGTTATTAATGTTATGCTCATACGGTACATCAATAACTACTACTCCCGTACTTACCCCATTGTCCCGTTGTTTCGGTTTAACTTAATGTTCTTAAACCTACAACTTTCTTAATGACTTCCCAAACTTGTTTACACTTCTTAGGGCCTTTGAATATCATCAAACAAGGCCTTAACAACTCCTAAACCAATACTATTCACTTCCCCATCATTAGCCACCTTAAAAACACATTCTATTACATAATTAGCATGGTCTGGGTTTGTGTCTGGGTCTACAAACCAGGACCAGACACTGAAATCTCGTTCTGGCCTATTTTACAAGTGGTCCGGGTATATGTCCGGGTTTACAAACCCGGACCACCCTCTGAAGTCACTTTCTGCCATGTTTTCGGTACGGTCCAGGTTTGCGTACCAATTTGCAAACCCGGACCACCTCTGGAACTGTCAAAATTAACAGAGTTTCACCAGTTTTCAACCCCTAATTCACCTCTAATCTTTTGCTAATCTTTCCACATGTTTCCTACATGTTTAAGCACCCTAAAACCTGCCTTAATCTAGTTCCAAACCTCTTCAACACATTAGTCAAAACCTTACTCAATACTTGCTCATTTCTACAGATTTTTCTTCCTCTCTGTTACAGTTAGCACACTTGTGCATTTCCTACACTCCTCTTTGCATTTTGCACCTAGTCCCAACTTATTACCATTCCAATCCTTCAATCAATACACTACCTATACCAAAGTCCAACTCTTTTACCAATATCTTGCACATAGTTTTTCCTAGTTTCTACAATGCATTTTGATACTTTGCTACAGTTTTTACCTTTTTACTCATACTTTAACTACCATTCCATAGTTACTAAACATCTCTACTCAATCCAATATATACCTTGTTCTCCCATTCACCATGTCATCCATAAATGTACATTTCCTACCAAAATTTGTCATAGCTCACCTACAATTTCCACATAACCACATACTCACTCTTCATCAAATTCATTCCTAATCTAGCCAACCCACAAGGGTTCTACCAGCACACATGCAAACATCAATACACAAACCAATACATATATTACTTCTTATCCCCAACTAATACACATACACACAATTTATTTGGCTCTAAGGCCTACAATCCGAACACAAGCCCCTAAATACTCAAACTTCACAAACAACAATACTAATGCATAGTTAGGTTCTTTATTGTTGCCCATTCCATTATCTAATGCATTAAAAGTAAGCATTAAGAAGAGCCTAGCTTGAGATTATAATTTCTTCTTTTTCCAATTCTCCTCTTCCTCTCTTTCTTTGCACCATCGGTCAATAGGAATGGAGTTGTCAACTCATCCAGCACCCAAAAAAACACAAAAATGCATTTTAATATTATCTAAACCTTAGAGAATCCAATTCATAAAAAGGGCTTAGGGCACAAGTTAGGGTTTTACCTTTGGAGATTTTTGAGAGGGGCTCTCACCCTTGAATCAAGAAGGGGATTACTCCACCATTGGAGGGTTGAAATAATGCTCCAAAGCAAGAAGAAAGCAAGGTGTTACAAAAAGCAAAAATCGGTGAAGAGAGAAAGGTGAAGAAAAATGAATTTTCTTTGGAACTTTTTACCTTAGAAGAAAGAGGAGGCTCCAAGCTACAAGGTGGTGCCCTTTTCTCTTCAAATGGGCAAACCCCAAAAAAATGAAACTCAACCTTTTCAAATTTTGAAAAGAGAGAAGTGTGGAGCTTGAAGAGGGGAGTTCAAATTTGTAATTTGTTTTTGATTTGGAGCTTGCAAGAGCATGGAGCGTGGAGAAGAAGTGAGGAAGCCATTGTTGTGGAGCTTCAAAATCTCCAGCCAGAGGAAGAAGAAGAAGGGGGGAGATCGGCTGGGAGGAGGGAACTCACGAGAGAGAGAGAGAGAGAATTGTGAGAATGAGAGGAGAGAGGGTGTATAAGTGTTTTATGCACTTTTTACTTTTTGACTCTTTTTTTAATTAACTAGTGTAGTGTGTGTGTGTGTGAGGGAGTTAATTAACTCATTAGAAACCGGCCCACACATATATGTAGGCTGGAGCGTTTTTCGTCTTTTATAGAAAACGCTCGTTTATTTACCCGGTTAGCACTATTCACCAACCGGACCCGTTTTCTGGAATTTTCTCGTTTCTTTAGTTTTAATGGTTATTATACTCCCATTAATGTTTAATTGTAGTTATTTAATGAACTATAATTTTTACGGGTTCGTTTGACCACTCAAAGTCACGTTTTTTGGTTTTCTCAAAAAACGCGCGCTAAAGCTCTATTAGCGTTTTAATACATTATTTGATTCCGTTTTCTTCGGAAGTTGTTCCCATATATTATTTTGGTCTTATTAAGCCCTAGGAATCCATATAATACGCTAACCGAGGTCTCATACCTCCTATGGTTATTTAACGCTTATTTAGCGTTTTCGCTTTTTAAGCATTTCTTTATTTCTTTTGGATTTATTTTCCATACCAAAATTACTTAGGCACTATTAGGCCCTTAAATACTATATTAGAATAATTTAATCACCATATTTATGTTCGGGGTATTTCAATCTACCCCCTTAAAGAACTTTGCCCTAAAAGTTGGTGAATCTAATATTGTTGTATAAATACTCTATGCTAAGGTTATGACCTCTACATATAACTTGTCAAACTCCAAATGTCTGACATGACGCATACTACACATCCAAACAGCATGTCACTGCATGCATAGCAATAAAAAATATCCGTTACAAGCTCTCCACGGGGTCCGTCCGCAGATAAATGAGGTACCATCCTCTCCCATGTCAAGCGATCCCTCAGGTACCGGTCACGTTTGAACACTTACGCTTTCTGGTTCACGGCCGTCATGACTTGAGCACTTACACTTTCTGGCTCTACGGTCCTTTGGTTCAGATCAAATTCATTTGCACATATAGAGATCCTCAGACACTTGTTCATACTTACTTACTCATACTTACTCGGGACTACGCTGCCCCAGTGCCCTTGGAAAAATACAAAACGCACACAGTCACCGCACGAACGGTGTAGTGGTTTCAAAACTAATCAACACTCCCACTGACTCAAAACTAGCTTCACCTCCTATGGTTTCGACCGGATACCCGTTCCTAGGCATGAAAGATCCACTAGCGCCCGTGGGAGCGGTTTCAAAACCGATCCTCATTCTCAGGTTTGAAGAAAACATTGTACCAAATTAATTTTGGAAATTCATTTTGAAAACTTGCATACATCTCCCAAATTCCATTTATGATGATTATACCTATTACTAGTGTTATTACTGTGACCACTTAAGGGAAGCTTCCAAAGTCCTTCAACCCCAATGTGATCAGCATTGGTGTTGAATTATACTTCCACCCCAATTTGTGTTCGGTTTCTCTTGATCGCTAGCAAATCAAGTTCCACCACCCACCTCATTTCAAACAGACAAATCGTCAAACATTATTTTGTTTTCTATCTTTTTAATCTTGCTACTCATAATCACACACATACATTTTCCAATTTATATAATTCATTTACTTACTTACTAATCATCTCATCAATTATTACTACATCTTCTCCAACTACTATACTTAAGAAATTCATGGGTATAATATCCCATTAATTTGCTATACCAAATTTATACTCATAAAATACATCGGCTTCATACCGATTTGTACTCCTCAAGTCTCCCATACATACTCCTCATACTATTACCAATCGGGGTCCTCATTCCCTTGAAGTTCCTCTACTCCATTCCTATTCTTATTTCCCAAATAACTACAGTTACACGATGAGTGAATACAAATGTTTATGTAACATAAGTATCAACCATCAAAACAAATTATTTTGCGCTATGCGCATTGTAGTTACACACCTATCACGTAAAACGTACATTCCACGGTTTTCGCTCTACCCCCCTTAAAAAGGATTACGCCCACGTAATCTACCATGTGTCAACATTGGACAATGGTTGAAGGCATTCAGCCGTCATGGAGTGGTTCAGCTTCCATGCGGTCTATTATACAATGTTCCTTGATCAATGGGTCTTAACCGTATTACCGGTTAGTTCCAGCATCAAGAATTTTCATCGGAGTTTATTTAATTCTTAACCGGGTTTGGTTCTAGCTTAAATGGCTTTAATGATTAACCTCTTATTCATTAGGTGTATTTCACTTGGAATTCTGGGCCCACTAGCTTCTGCTGCGCGACCCTGATAACTTGGGTTATTCGCCCTTCTTGTTATCCTTATCGTGTTACACGTCACCTTTTTATCCCTCTTATTGTGGGAATAAGGTTTATTGACCAAGTGTGGTGTTCTTTTACCGTGCTCGAACTCAATGAGTTTTAGATTTATAACCAGCTCTCTGGCAATCTATATGTATACTGTTGTATTTTGTAGTGATCATTCACTTGGTCCTCCGACTTATTGTCGGGTGAGGTTAAGCCACTACTTAGTTGTATTGCTTCCTCTGTTGTCAGTGGATTCTGACTTATGCCCACTATCTGATTCAGTACAAGTGTTCTTTATTTGTATGGCCTTGCATTTTCTATGCATCGGTCCAAGTGACTTTCTTAAGTCTCCTTTCATCTTTATTCCAATGGAATTCACATCTTGTGATTGTTGGTGTTTCACACTCTTCGTGCTTCTTTGGCCTTAGGCCGCACGGTTTGTTTCTAAGCTTTTGCTTAGCTGGCTTATGCCATGTTCGTTGGTGAAAGGAAGAATTTACCACTTCTTACATTTCCATATTCCTAGCTATCCCACTAGATCATTAACTGCACAAGTGCAATACCAAAACACTCAGTCCTACAGAGTGTAGAGGTGTGAACCCTTGGCAGTAACTCACTTATGTGATCGCAATAGGAATGATTGTTACTCCTTCAGGTGGTGCTTCATCCTTTGGTGCTGACTCCTGGCTTGTTGCCCGGTCTGTCTACCATCTTGTATTAACAACTCGATAACATTGGTGATTATTCGCATACGTTGGTCGCCTGCTGCGCACCATGTTCTTACGGATTCCACAGTATTGGTTTACATGGCATCCGCTGTTGCTAGCTTCAGCTCATGCATCTCTATCATTTGTACAATGGTTCCCCATGTATTTGGCAAATACAGAATATGGTATTCCTTTATTTTTCTGAGCTTCTTGAGCATCATTGGTTTTATAACCGGTTACTCCTTGGTTGTTAACAATTGCTGTTGAAGCTTATTTTACGTTGCTTGGCAATAATTGTATGCTCAAGCTTGACTACATTAGTAGTTCTGAAAGAGATGTGTTATCAGATATTTATTGATGGTATCCTCCTCTTAGAATCCATGTGTTCACCGCTCTCACGGTCTCACATTTATGAGGGGTATCCTCGCTCATTGGTTATTAACCTTTTATTGGTGTCGTGCTTGATCACTTTCCATATGGTTTACAATGGGTTTTGCAACCGTTGGGTTGTGTATGGTAACAGTTTCATGGCCTATTAGCCATATTGCCAAGAGCTCTACTCATCATAGGCTGTTCCAGAGTGGTTACTTCTCCGTATACCATATAATGGCTTGGAGGTGATACTGGGCTTCATGATAAGATCGTCGCATCACGCTTCCGTTTGTTGGAGACCCTTTTTGTATCTTGGTATTGATCGATACCATTTATTAATTTGGGGTATCCCCTGTCAAGTGGGATCTCTTCGGTGTTCTAACTAGATGTTCATTCCGATTGTGGTGTTCTTACCACGACATCTCGTTCAACTGTGTTGACTTGATACCCTTTATGGATCGCTTCTGGGTATTACTGATTATACGGTGGCATCTGGCTGACATTTATGAGTATGTGCAGTTTGTTATCCTACCTTACGGTTCTGGATCTGAGTTATCCGTTGAGGGTTATAGCGTCTCCCGTTGTTAGGGTAGACCATTGGTGTTTTTCCTTATGTCACAACTGGTTTGATATTCTCTTCGGTGATGTATGGTATTTCCCAGTACCTTATATGATCACCCTGTGTGTTTGTGGTAGTTGTCCTGGGAATTCTATCCCGTTCTTTGGACACTGATGTGTTAGTGTTAGGTATTTGCCTTACAGTGTTTAGACTGGGTACTCATTCCAGTTATCACACTCTACTTCAATATATTCTAGACATGTCCAATGTCATTATTCAGTTGTTAGTGCTTCTCGCACTTTTAACTCTTAGTCGTCCTCCTGGAGTGAGTTCTTGACTCCTTAGCTTGTAAGCTTATCTGAGTTTCCTTTGCTCGTTTGAGGTATCCAACTGTTATGGTTTGAATTTACTTATGGTCCGTAGAACGGAGTTGACTACTTCCCGTGTTTCGCGCACTACATGTATACATACGTGGGGGTACCTTGTTGGTACGTTACCACTTACCTGACTATTTGTCGGGCCCGCAAGCTCCTTCGGAGTGCGGTCGTCCCACATCCCGTATTTGGGTATACTCGTAGTGTTCGTCACACGCCTAGGTGAAGTATTCTATTGTCAACTCCTCTTGTATCATTCTATGATACTCACCGTCATTCCGTTAGTTTGGTTTTAAAAATCCGAGGTTTAAAAGAAAGGTTTGTAGTTTTGAAAGCAAATTTTGGGTTTTGAAATAACAATTCGGTGTTAAAAGAAATTCTTCATGGCGTTGCCATGTCTGAGGTCTTGACCAAGCCCAGCTCCTCGCTGACTCGTATGTTCTTAATACAATGGTCTGGCCGTTAGGCCTTTCTAAAGTTTCGTTACTAAAAATCCTCAGGATTGGTGATCCTATATTTGCTCCGTTCGTCATAGCGGTACTTTAGCAAGTATTTGCGGGTTGCTAAAAGTCTTCCAACCGTCTCGTAGTTGCTGCACTTGTCCTAGGCAAGTGCGCGGGTAGGTTGATTTTCGGTTAATGTATACCAGTCACGGTATCATTTCCATCCATATTTGGTGGTCTTATTAGATCTTCCTTTGATCTTTTGATCTTGGTGATCGATCTCCTGAGTCGTTTCTCAGAGTACTGGACATGATTGTCGTCAATCCGGGTGTCTCACACCTTCACTATGGTTAACAAGACTTGACTTATCCTTAGGAACCACGTTGTAGTCCTATATGTGTATGTTTTATGAATACTTCCATAGTTATCTAAACCATGTTGTTCGGTTATTATAGCCTCTTGGCGTGTAGGTTTGGTATTAATCCAACCTCGACTAATTCCTTAGTCGGTTTGTATACCGTTACTGGTATTATCAAACATTTCAGTCCGTAGACTCTCTTGTCTCGGGCTTGTTACTCCGTTTTTTCGCTCCACTGCGTGGTTGTGCTTCCTTTCTTGACGGCTGCGCATGGTTCTTGCGACTACAAAGCATGTCGCCCCATGGTGCCATAAATTCCATTACCCTTTATTTAGGATCTTCAATGCTCCGCTATTAAGTGCGGTCGTTGTCATTTGACGGGAACCGTCTTCGGGACTTCCAGTTCTTGGACTCTACCGTATGACAGGTTCTTTTTCTACTAAGGTTTGTTCTTGCAACTGCCAGATCGGGTTTTACCCGAGTGTGAGAGGTCTTTCCATCTCTCTGGCGTTATTATCCCAACTTAATACCGGAGGTTGTGGAGGGAGGGTATGGTTGTTGTAGGTTTCCGGTTCATGCGGAAGTTCCTATCTAGCGTACCTCTCACGCTAACACTCAACCCTTAGCCCTAAGTCTCTAATTCCTAACTCAGTATTTTCCTAAACTTGGTATTTCATCCATCAGAGCGAGTATCGCTCTGATACCACTTTTTGTAACACCCCTACCGCTAATACCGTCATTACTGTACAATACTTACCTTCGCAGCGGATACTACATACACAACGGCGGGTGTACAATGCCGCTAGTCACCCACGTGACTAACAAGGCCAGCTACACTACTACATACTGTCGGTCTGATGAATTGAACATACCGAGTATTCTACACAATGCATTACTTCCCTTTGCATACTCAACCATAAATCAATTACAACTCCAATACAATACTATACCGAGTCTACTACAATCCTTAAATTACCGATACAGTTTTGACCTCCAAATTCGCATTACAATACAAATACAAATCCTATAATTAAACTACCCATGCTTACATAGCAGTCCCCGTCCTACTCTCTCGAACGGTGGTCAGCTCCGAATACCTGTAAAAATAAAAACATCGCCCCTAGGGGCTCAGCAAAATTGTTGCATATGAAATTCGCATATACCGCGTGCTAACCGCGGTACGCCGACTACATGGGGTCGGATATACATGGAGTTCATTTTACATGCATACATACATAGTATTACTACACAATACAATCAACAATACTTACTTACTTATACAAGGTTCGTTACCTACCAAGGAAAACAATTTGTTAGTCAACCGTTCATTTAGTTATTCGTTCATCCGGTTTCGTCGGATGCTCACTTTCTCCTTACACGGGTTCACAAGGCTTGCACCAAGCTTAATCTTACTTACTCAATGTTTACTCACATACACTCAATACCTTACTCATTATTTCACTCATGCTTTACTCAGTACTCACTGCTACCATTGCTTACTCTTACTCAGTACTCTTCACTTGCTCTCGCATGCTCATTACCCATACTCTTCTCCTTACTCGTACTTCTCATTGCTCGATACTCATTACATACTCATACTTACTCATTACTCATTACTTTACTCATACATACGCAATACTCAATACTCATTACTTTTGGTCTCTGGGCGGAGTCATACACAAGACTCGCCACCGGGCCTACAAATTCAAAGGCTATACACTTAGCTCCTTAAATATACAAGTGTCCATTTTTACCGGACTAATCAAATTCCCAACACTCCTCTCTTGGAGTATCTTACAATCTCATGGATTAGCCTAGAAGTATCTCTCTCGATAACCTCCACTAGCTTAGGGAATTGCCACCGTCTAGTATTCTCAGATTTAAGGGTTCCCCCAACGTATCGAATACTCTCATGTTTGGGACATTACTCACATCAGTCGGGGCCTCTCATAGTGGGTCGACCGTTTTGCTAAGGGGTTTGAAGATCCCTCATCATTCTTTACTACTCTCATGGTTCATGACTTGCACCAACATTAATTCCTCTAATAGGGTTATTTATATGCTTCCACTACTTATTGTTTGTGGATTGTTCATTACGGTACTCCTACCGTTATCGGGAGGTTACTACTCCCGTGCACTCTCTCACATTCTAGTGAGTTCATTGGTTTGCGTTATCATTGTTGGTTTGTTGGTTTAGTACGTTTCTACGTTTCCGTTAGTTCACAACATGACTCTTACTACGAGTCACTAAACAACAAGACTCATCTATGAGTCGGTCTACGCACTAAGTGAAGCCACATAATCAATCAAGAAGGGTTAGCAAATAAAACATACAGCAAGACATACAATGAAAGGCAATAAACCGTTTTCATGCTTTAGTCTTGATTAGCCGGCATACAGCACACAAATCAATGTAACTCAGTTAGCATACGGGGCATGAGAAAATCATACCTTTCACCGGAGTTAGCTTTACCATGTGTTCCCTTGTTCCTTGGTTCACATTTGTTCCACTGGTAATGTTTCAAACATTGTTATTAATGCTATGCTCATACGGTACATCAATAACTATTACTCCCGTACTTACTGTATTGTCCCGTTGTTTCGGTTTAACTAAATGTTCTTAAACCTACAACTTTCTTAATGACTTCCTAAACTTGTTTACACTTCTTAGAGCCATTGAATATCACCAAACAAGGCCTTAACAACTCCTAAACCAATACCATTCACTTCCCCAGCATTAGCCACCTTAAAAACACATTCTGTTACAAAATTAGCATGGTCCGGGTTTGTGTCCAGGTCTACAAACCCGGACCAGACACTGAAACCTCGTTCTGGCCTATTTTACAAGTGGTTCGGGTATATGTCCGGGTTTACAAACCTGGACCACCCTCTGAAGTCACTTTCTGCCATGTTTTTTCTATGGTCCGGGTTTGCGTACCGATTTGCAAACCCGGACCACCTCTGGAACTGTCAAAATTTATAGTTTTCCACTAGTTTTCAACCCCTAATTCACCTCTAATCATTTCCTAATATTTCCATATGTTTCCTACATGTTTAAGCACCCTAAAACCTGCCTTAATCCAGTTCCAAACCTCCTCAACACATTAGTCAAAACCTTACTCAATACTTGCTCCACTTCTACAGAATTTTCTTTCTCTCTGTTACAGTTAGCACACTTGTGCATTTCCTACACTCCTCTTTGCATTTTGCATCTTTTCCCAACTTCATCTTACCATTCCAATTCATTTCCAATCAACTACACTACCTATACCAAAGTCCAACTCTCTTTTTACCAAATCTTGCACACTAGTTTTTCCTAGTTTCTACAATGCATTTTTGATACTCTTTGCTACAGATTTTTACCTTCTTATTTCTCATACTGCAACTACCATTCCATAGTTACTAAACATCTCTACTCAATCAATATATACCTTGGTTCTCCCATTCACCAAGTCATCCATAAATGTACATTTCCTACCAAAATTTTGCCATAGCTCACCTACAATTTCCACATAACCACATACTCACTCTTCATCAAATTCATTCCTAATCTAGCCAAACCACAAGGGTTCTACCAGCACACATACAAAATCTCAATACACCAATACTTCCTCAATTACAATACCAATACATTATTACTTCCTTAATCCATCATACTAATACACATACACAATTTATTTGGCTCTAAGGCCTACAATCCGAACAAAAGCCCATAAATACTCAAACTTCCACAAACTACAATACTAATGCAATAGTTTAGGTTCTTTATTTGTTCACCCATTCCCATTACTCTAGTGCATTAAAATTAAGCATTAAGGAGGAGCCCTTACCTTGAGCTTATAATTGCCTTCTTTCTTTTCCAATTCTCCTCTTCCTCTCTTTCTTGCACCAATCGGTCAAATGGGAATGGAGTTGTCAAACTCCATCTTAACACCTAAGAAACACAAAAATGCATTTTAATTATTCTTCTAAACCCTTAGAGAATTCTATTTCAATAAAAAGGGTTTAGGGCACAAGTTAGGGTTTTACCTTTGGAGATTTTTTAGAGGGGTTCTCACCCTTGAATCAAGAAGGGGATTACTCCACCATTGTAGGGTTGAAACAATGCTCCAAAAGCAAGAAGAAAGCAAGGTGTTACAAAGAGCAAAAATCGGTCAAGAGAGAAAGGTGAAGAAAAATGAATTTTCTTTGGAACTTTTTACCTTAAAAGAAAAAGGAGGCTCCAAGCTACAAGGTGGTGCCCTTTTCTCTTCAAATGGGCAAAACCCACGAAAATGAAACTCATCCTTTTCGAATTTTAAAAAGAGAGAAATGTGGAGCTTGAAGAGGGGAGTTCACATATGTAATTTGTTTTTGATTTGGAGCTTGCAAGAGGATGGAGCATGGAGAAGAAGTGAGAAAGCCATTGTTGTGGAGCTTCCAAATCACCAGCCAGAGGAAGAAGAAGGGGGGAGATCGGCTGGGAGGAGGGAACTCACGAGAGAGAGAGAGAATTGTGAGAATGAGAGGAGAGAGGGTGTATAAGTGCTTTATGCACTTTTTACTTTTTGACTCCTTTATTTAATTAACTAGTCTGGTGTGTGTGTGTGTGAGGGAGTTAATTAACTCATTAGAAACCGGCCCACACATATATGTAGGCTGGAGCGTTTTTCGTCTTTTATAGAAAACGCTCATTTATTTACCCGGTTAGCACTATTCACCAACCGGACCTGTTTTCCGGAATTTTCTCATTTCTTTAGTTTTAATGGTTATTATACTCTCATTAGTGTTTAATTATAGTTATTTAATGAACTATAATTTTTACGGGTTCGTTTGACCACTCAAAGTCGCGTTTTCGGGTTTTCTCAAAAAACGCACGCTAAAGCTCTATTAGCATTTTAATACATTATTTGATTCCGTTTTCTTCGAGAGTTATTCCCATATATTATTTTTGTCTTATTAAGCCCTAGGAATCCATATAATACACTAACCGAGGTCTTATACCTCCTATGGTTATTTAACGCTTATTTAGCGTTTTTCGCTTTTTAAGCGTTTCTTTATTTCTTTTGGATTTATTTTCTTTACCAAAATTACTTAGGCACTATTAGGCCCTTAAATACTATATTAGAATAATTTAATCACTATATTTAAGTTCGGGGTATTTCAGCTTGCCTTGGTGTTCGGCCGATGTCTGTAAACTCCCTCTGTCGAGAACTCCGTCGGGATGGTTCTACTGTCCCAACGCTCCAGCCAGGTCCTCTTGACTGTCGATCACAGTCTTCCTCATGTTGCCTGGTTCTCTTACGGGTGCAGCTTTGGATGCCAGTTGCTGCTCCCGGTTGTCTGATCACTTTCCTAAGTTCTGCAGCAATTTCTTTGACATTCCCTTCCGATCCTCGGACCCTAATGGAGCCAACTTCAATGTAGTCGTAAAGGGTGTTGAGAAGCCTGTCCACTAACTCATCCCGAGCTTGACGTTCAGACTCGAGGGAAAAAGCCTTTGCTTTCAACTCTTCGATAACAGCAACGTAGTTAGATTCCACGGCGTCCATGGCAGCACTATGCCACTGCTCCATGGCATCAATGGTGGTCATGTGCTTTTGTTCCAAAATCACGAGCTGGGCTTCCATGTTGATTGGACTGCACTTAGGACTTGGGTCTACTTGTTTCCAAGGAGTCCATTATTAGCTAACAAAAGGAAGTGACGCTTCACAAGATAGATCGAAACGGACTTAGGCTGAAAGCAAATGGGCCAGGATACCCAGAGAATGAGGTGTTTGGGCTGGAGTATCTCTCAAACTATGAACTGGGATTTGGACTGAAATATAAACAGATGGCTTTGATTGGGCCTGAGAGGTGACACATAGATCTAGGGTTTTGGGTTAGGGCCCGAATAAGAAGTCTACCTAGACTAGAATTTTCCCTTGGGCCGGAATGTGTTTGGGCCTGGAGTGAGGAACGTGGGCTGGATTGGTCCCTAAATCACAAATGGGCCTAACTTTCTTTGGGCCAGAGAAGATGGTTGCTAAGCCGGAAAAGATTTTATTTTTAGGACTTGTGAGTTATTTCAAGTTCAGGTGGATTTCCTTTTTTTATGGGCCTAGAACTAATTGGATAATTCAAATTGGGCCGGAAGAGAAATCACCTAAATCTAAACTTTTTGGCCGAAGCCCGAACAAATAACTCACACATTCAAATCAAGTAGGGCCTTTGGGCCGCAAACTATAAAGCCGCGATATCAGGTTGGACTGAGTTGATAGGGAAAAGTTCCTATCAATTTCTAGGCTGGGTAGTGGGCCGATCATGCAAGTAAACAAGGGCCACACAAATTCAACATGTCCTCACTAGACGTTAAAATCAAACCGGGTATGGATCGATACGGAGACGTGCTTGGGGCATGGGCCCAGGTCGCCACAAAGGAATAGGGCTTGCACGCTATTCTCTTTGGGCTTCCCCACTTTTTTCACATCACCTGAAAGTATGCGTCTACGGTCGGGCCTTTGACTGACCAAATAATGGGCAAGGTAAGGATACTGCAAGGAAAATGCTTGGGGCTAAAGCCCAGGTATTAAAGGGGTGTGGTTAGATGACACCCTCCTCTTTTCCCCCACTTATTCACATCACCTAAAAAGTGTGAGTTCCTAACAGGGGACCCTCAAACGGGTCCCGGGGTGGAATCGGTTTGTGTGTACCCTCGCTCTCGTATGATGCTAAGGTGCAGGAATTAAAGTGCGCACAAAAGAAAATAAACAACGTAATAAGATCCGTAATAAACAATTTCAAGTTAAGCCCTCTTTCCTAAAATTAAACAAGTTAATATTAAGAATTTGTCCCCAGCAGAGTCGTCAGTCTGTGAGCCTCGATTTTAAACCCTATCCTATGTTGATTAAAGTTGACTAGGATCTATGCGGGTTTTATGTCCACTTATAACCTAAGGTTAATAACTATGTCATATAACAATAATTATTAAAGCCTAAGCTAGCTCACTGGAACCTATTATGAGTCGCCACGTAATTTTAACCTAGAGTAAATTAGGAAAGATAGAGTTCGGGTTCGGGGGCTTGGTATTCGACTTATTTAGGGTTCAAATTACTTTCATTACCCCTAGAAGTCGTTTTTCCTCTACTTAGTTTATTAACAGCTTATTACGAAGTCGTTTTAACCTAAGTGTGCGAGCTTCTTTTTTTTTATGTTTTTTAGCATTTTTTGACAGAAAATAAAGGTAAAAAAAGAAATTGCCTAAACTAGGGTTTCAGAGGCAAAATTAGGTCGAATTTTGTTTCCGTCCGTGACTACGGACGTAATGTCCGTACCTACGGACCCTGGTTAATCTATGTGGAAATAAAAGTCGAATTAAACAGAAACAAAGATTTGAAAAGTCCGGGCCCACGGACAGGATATCCGTGGGCCCTGACATTGTTTAGAAAAAACCTAAGTTTTTGAAAAATTAAAATCCCGCCGCCGTCCGTGGGTATCCGTGGCCACGGACAACCCGTCCGTGGTCCCGGACCATAGGTCCGAGGTCCCGGACCACCCACGGACAGGGGTTTTATTGTGGTTCCCGAAGGTGTTTTAAGCTCAAAATGTATGCACGTGTAGCCTGAAAGGTATACAAGACGTTAGTAATTGAAAGATTTCAGTTTCAAGCCGAATTATGCACGAAACTTAAAGAACAAGTAACAAGGCAGAAACAAAAACAATTAGCAATACAGAAGCCAAAAGGGTTGGTTTGAATCCAAAATATTACAGAATACTAATAAAGTCGTAAGGTTTCAGAAAAGTGTGATTACAACCTGTTTTGGCTTCTAGAACAACGAGACTCTTCACGTTGGGATTCTTTCGGTGCTCCGTTAATCTCGGTTCTGAATTGAGTTCGAACCCAGCTTTTGACTTTTGAGAATTAATGGTGTTCTTCACGTTTTGGTGGTGGTTTGATGGTGATTTGATGATTGTGGATAAGATGGGAGTTGAAAAATGTGTTTTAGTGTTGATTTTGGTGGGATTTCGGTGTTTGATTGTGGCTCTGGAGTTCAAGACGTGAAGAGCATGAGACGGCTGCCTTTTTTGAGAGTCTAGGGTTCTTGGAGTTCTGAATTGATCATGGGATAAGGTTCATTATAAAGGCTTTCTTAAAGATAGAAAAATCCGGTAAAAACCGAGATTTACCAACGTTTTAGCTCAAGGGCTTACAAAAGGAATTTGAATATGAAATTTTACACATGGGTAAAGGATGATATTTCTGATTTTTCTAAAGTAGAATCGAATTTTTCTGATATTGGAATATTTTTAAATTCAATTTCTCGTCAGATTCAATCAGAAATTGCTATAAAATTATTGGAAATTCAAAAAATCAAAATTTCAATGTCGTTATGCTTAAAATGTCATCCTCTATCATGGATTAAAATTACAAAGCATTTTGAATTGATTTGACCCTTATTTGGAGGAGAGAGAAAGCCTATAGGGGGCTCAGGAGCCTTAAAAAATTACGAAAATGCCCCAGGAAATGACTAAGCTGTCCCTAGTACTCTGAAATGTGCTGATCGAACTGGGAACCCTAGCTACTAGCCTATTAGTAGAGACTATCTTCTCGGGGGGTTGAAATTTTGGGTATAACACATACCTTAGTACGGAGCGAGTGGGCCCATTAGCCTACATATTAGACTTACCTGTTGAGCTTGGGAGAGTGCATAATGTGTTTCATATTTCTTAGCTAAAGCAGTATGTGCCTCACCCATCACAATCTTAGAGCCCAAGACACTCGAGCTAGATACTACACTTAGATATGATGAGACCCCAGTTCGCATTTTAGACTCCAAGACTAGGGAGACCAGGAACAAGACCATTATAATGGTCAAGGTTCTGTGGTCAAACCACGACATTGAGGAGGCGACATGGGAGTTAGAGGACTCCAAGCGAGACAAGTATCCAGAATTCTTTCTTTAGTGTGTGTATACTTGTGGGGGTATGTGGGCGTAACCCTTTTTAAGGGGGGTAGAGCATCACATGCGACTTGTATATTTGCGGTCTAGATAACTGGTTTTGGTTGTTTGTTTGGTTGTTGCGCATATGTGTAATTGGTTGAATGGCTATTGGTATGTTCTATGTAACACTTGGTATTGATGTGTCCTATGTGACACTTGAATGGTTATTGTTGTGTTCTATGTAACACTTAGATGTTTATGGAAGTACTAATTTACTTTATAGTATTTATCTGGATATTTATGTTATATTACATTGATTTTCATGAGCGATCGAATGACTGGTGGAATGTAGAGCTATCAATATAGTATTGACACCCAGGAATGATAAGTATACAGGAATAGACATGGGGAACTTGATTCCATAGGATGAGTAAGTAGAAGTTATTACTTCGGGACGAAGTCCTTTTAAGGGGGGTAGAATGAAATACCCTTAATCTTTAAATGATTAAATAATTAGAAATAAATATTATTTGGGGGATTATGAGACCCTAAGAAAATATATAAACACTTAGGCGTTAAAAACGCACCGAAACTCCTTAAGGTCAACAACGTGCACTAAGCCGGACCTTAAGCTAACCAATGTATATATGAACTTTAAAACTCATACTAAGTCAACTAAAGATCATTATATGACCTTTAGAACACATGTCCTCAATTAGAACTGAGTAGAGATGTAAAATGCCCAAGAGTGTCTCACACCTCCCTTAAGGCCCGAAGGTCCCGGAAATACTTATAAGATGAAATAAAGCGTTAAACTTCATTACAAATGCACCATAACACTTTATTAAACATTTAAGATGAATTCCTCATGCTAAATTCCAAGTTAAATACAAAGTGCTCAGAGGTTCCCGTTGGGGGCCCCATAAACCCTTGGGAATGCCCCGGAGGAGTGCCGAGGTGGCACAAACTCCTATATAATTCATTCTTAGAGTTCCTAACATCATTATTCATCATTCTAAAGAGAATGCTCGAGCTACTTTTTCAAAAATCAACAAAGTGCTCGGGGGAAATTCTTAACGCTCCTATTTTGCTCGGGAGTGTCCCGGTAGCCCGGAAATTGTGTCATGAGTTAATATAACCCCATATAACTCAATGTAACACCTTAATATATTATTATTGACTATAAACAATGTTTATAAACACTTGGAACTCACAGCGACTACTTATTTTCTAGACTATCCTTAAAGCACAAAAACGCACCTTCGAGTGTCATAAAAACACATTCTACGCTATTACCTTCAGTTTTTGAGGAGCCACAAGTTGAGAATCCTAAATGGGGATAAGTTGAACATCTAAATCAATTAAATCCAGTGCTAAAAACATAGCACAAACAGGGCCGATTTTATGATCAACAAGTAGTATAAAATCAGCATTTTCCTTAAAAACTTTCATCTTTAACCTTGGTATAAATGTACCAATTAAATTTTGTAACTTATTACATGTTACAATATGATCTTAATACAATATAGTGTGACAGGAATCAAATTAAAAATCAAACCCACATGGACATAGAAGTGGCCGTTTTTTAGGGTGTTTTAGACTTGATTTTTAGCTAGAAAATTTTCCTATGGAATGGTGACTCATCTCCCATGTGCCATGTGATAATGTGTCAAATAATTCCAGTCAAATGAGGTTCCCATTACCGAATTCCTGCAAGAAAATGAGAAAGAATTAATTTAGGAAAAGTAATGAAACTAAAATACAAGGCTAGATCTACTTTATGCACATGTTGTTACTAGTTTATACAAGACAATTGAGCAGCTCATCCTATAGCCTAAAGCTGCCGATACTGTGCAAGAGAAAGGGGAGTTTGATTGCTGAATAATAGTAAAATAAAACAGCTACCTAATTAGCATGATTCCCTTGTCAAATATAAACAAAAACCAAGTGTCTCCAACAACACATGGCTGCCGAAACCAAGCAAGAAAAGAAGGTTTGATTGCCTTATAAAAATTAAACTAAGACATCTACCAACCTAGGCATGTTCTTATGTCTCCCATTAACAAAAATCAGATGCCTATCTATAGTCTCATTGCCGAAAATACAAGGAAAAAGAAGTCAACATTAGCATGGTATTCAACTTAGAAAATTCAAAGGAAACATATACCTACCTTAGCCCTTGTCATCTTGTGTTAATTGACAATCAAAGTCTCCATTTCTTCCTTGTCTATAGCCGAAAGTTAGCATCAATTATGGGCATTTTATGGAGCCATGGGTCAAATGAATAAACAAAGAAAAACTAGACAAATTTGACATTATTGTGTCAAATGAGATTCATTCCCTTGCTTTCTCTAAAACTCTTACGTGAGTACCATTCTCATTTGCCCCTCCTTCCACCGAATTGGTAAGCCTCTCATTTCCTCTCTTTTCTTTCTTTCTTAGCTAGTTTATTCCTTAGAGCTTTAAAGCTCCATTAATGGTGAATTAAGTCCTAACACCATTTCTATGTAATTTTCCTAGTTAATTCTCCTAAGTCTTGAAGCAAGAATCAACCTTGCAATCCTTCAAGTTTTAGCCAAGCTTTAGTGCTCCAAGGAGGTACCTTGATTCAATAACAACACAAGGAATAACAAGATCAAGTTAAGGTATATTTTCATGTTGAAAATCCTAGTAAAATACCTTAAGACATTTCCGAAAATTTGAAGCTTCTAAACCTATGTTCTCTTCATCATTTCATGAAGGAAACTTGGAGCTTCAACCATCCCAAAGTGTACCAAACATTCCTTGAAAAATACCAAAGGTAAGCTCTTGTAAAACTACTCCAAATCTTACTTATAAATCCTTGTTAGAAGTCTAACAAAAGGATCTCCTAAATCTACATATGGAGGCCGAATACTCTTCATCAAAATAGCATTTGAAGAGCTTGGAGTTCAAGGGGAAATTAAGTACAGGAATCATCTTGATTTAAGGAGTAAGTTTCTATAATTAAATATATTAAGTTTAAGTTTTTTTTAAGCTTCAAACTTTGGTATAAAAATTATGTATAACCCTTAGATAAATTAAGGCCGAAATACTATAGGTTATAATGTCAAGAAAATTTCTTATAACATACAAGGTAAGATTATTACCTTAAGGTATAAAATTGTGTCACAAAAATTAATTATGATACATATATGTTCAAGCCGAAACATCTAGGAGTTAAATGTTCTATTTTGAGCTTATAATCATTCTAAGTCATTAACATAATTTTTAGAAGTGTTATATGGCTTATATACATTTATATGTATTTATTATAAGGTATAAATCAAGTTTTAGAACTATATGGTAAATATTTATTAAAGCCGAGAATGAAATGTTCTATTTGGTGAATTTTGAAGTATATAAGTATATTAGCTTATATTATAAATTTTGGGAGTATTAAAAATAGCTACAAGTATTTAAATGGCTAGTTTATTAAGTTATGTGGCTAAAATGTAAATTTTCAAAAGATTGGTGTATTATAAATAATTGCCGAGAGCTAAAAGGTTTATTTGGTATAGTTATGATATAATATAGGGTAGGAATTAACATTATGAATTTTGGTGAATTTAAATAAGTGTTAAAGTGTTAAAATAACATTTTTATAAAGTTTTGGGGCTATTTTGTAATTTATGGAAAATATAGTGTGGAAACCGAATTACATATGTTTTATGGGTATATTAAAGTATTAATTATGAAATTAGGCTTTGGTCAAAGTGTTGTCCAAAAACTTTGGGTTAAAATGATTTATGACATAAAATATTAAGTTTATAAAAGTTTTGGGGTGAATATGTAATTTATGAAAGTTTAAATACAAAACCGAATTGGTTATGGGGCGAATTGATAATTTATAAAATATGTGGGTCAATTCGGTATTTTAGGGAATTAAATATTAAAACTATAGTTTATGAATTAATATGTAACTTATATAAAGTTTTTGGGGTTAAAATGTAAATATAGGAAACATAAGTGGAAACCGAGAATTAATGTGGTTATTTAGTAATTTATGAAATTTTATGGTACAATATATAAATTACCGAAATTATATGGTTGGTTATGTAATTTAAGAAAGTAAGGAATTAAAACTAAGGAATATAATGTATTTTGGAGTATAATGTAAAGTTTATAAAATAAAGGTGGTTATTATAAAAATAACCAAATTGTATAATATAAGGAATAAGTGGAAACAATTATGAGTATATAATTAAAGGAATAGAAATCTACTATAAGGTAGAAATTCATTATCACATGTCGTTACTACATAAAATAACGGACTGTTAAACTACCTCGAACCACTGTAAAATAACAGGGAGTAATAAAGAACATACGGGGTTAGCATACTACGAGTATTAGTTCTGTAGTGACAGTACTGTAATACTTAGTGAATAATTGTATTAACGTTACCCGGTATTGCATGTAAATATAACAGCGTACGGGAAGAAAGTACTAGAGCGCGAACTGTCAAGCTAGCAAGTTACACGGTGAACGGTATGTTAATTGTGTGGTCTGAATGTCCTAAGGATTTTCCTAAGGTCCAGACGTTGTGTGTTTAATTGCTAAGAGCGATATCTGTTATTTAGGTATATTATCTTGTACACTGTATTGCTCAACACCATTGCGTTTTATTTTACGCGAACGTCTTATGACTGGAAGTTTATACATCTAAACTGGAACAAGACTAACTGACCTTTAGGTATTATGAGAACCTAACTGACGGTCAACTGTTATAGTCTTAACTCAAGGATTGGATATTATATCACTGACAAAAGGGCTAACTTATAAAGAGAGGAATCCAGACTGTTTCAACTTTCTGGTTGCGCATCGTGATCACTACGAGGGACAATATCAATAGTCACTCAAGGGAATCCATTGTCCACATTCGACGATGGCAGAGGGCACTGCTGTTGGTGCACAGGTTTTGACCGGATCGGTCGCCTTTAAGGCAAATAATTATCCAGGGCCATAAGGTCAGCTGGTAACGGTTCCTTTGGAACCCAGGGGACTACTGTCCATTAATAAGCTATTAAGGGTTGTCCTAACATGATGCCTGAGGTGAAATTTAATTGGAAGGTTAAGTGATTGGTTTAAAGGATAAGGGCCATGTGGCCAACTAACAAGTACAGTTAATTAATACGCGTACCATGTATGGTTATTGTTATTGATTATTGGTTATTGATGGTGTGATGATATTGTTGTGGACTGTTATGTGTTTGTTAACATTTACAGTTATTATTATTATTATTCTTATTATTATTGGTATTGTTGTAAACCGGTACAGTATGTAATAAATCTAACATCAAGATGGCTAAACGACTTAAGGAATCCAAATGATTTAGGACTACATTTAGCATACCAGCATATCGTTTGTTGAGCCCTTCAATGGGCAAAACATTTTAGGTTACTGAGAAGATATACAAGCCGGAGTGCGGGTCACAGGGTAGCTGATGTGTTTCCAATAAACACTTTTAAGTTATTTATGTACTGTATTTTGGAGATTGTTGTATTTGGTTTAGATGCTCAGTTTGGATTTAGTTTGTCATATTAAGGTGCTCAGTATCAGTTCATCACAGCGGTGAGGAGTTGAAGTTGATGGATGGAGTAAGGTTGCCTTGTTACTCACATGGGTGAGTAACGGCGTGTAACACCAATGTTAGATAGTTTTATTTTCCGCTGCGAATTATATTCTGTTATGCTACAACTTGCGATATTATTACAGATATAGGATTAGGGGTGTTACATCAAGCCAAAGGGACTCTATTTTGGCTCATTTCGGTAAGGAAATCCCACCAATCTTTTACCTTGTATATACTGGTTTTATTCCTTGCTTTGAATGGTGTTTTAATACCTTTTTTTGGCTCCTAAATTCAGGTGTGAACACCAGCGGTGAGCATTCAGTTTGGATATTTTGGATTTATCCAAAAACCGAATTAAATGATTTTGTTTTTTGGATGTTTAACCGAATTTTCTAGCCGAATTGAAAATTTCAGTTAACCAAATTATACTAATTATAATTTGGTTCGGATTTGGTTTTGACTTTGTCTAATTTGGTTACCCAAATTATCCAAATTTTCTTTACAAAAGAATATTCTATTTTCTAATTCTAGTCTTTAGTGACAAATGGTCAAACACAAACCCTAAACATTGGTAAGTTGAAATCCAAACTAACTAAAATTTGGATTTCAGTTTGGATTTTAGATTTCACTTTAAAAAAAATTTGGATTTCAGATTATTTAGATAATGGTAAATTTGGTTTTGGTCTTAATATGGATAATTCGGTTTTTAACCGAACTAACAGAAATCCATTTTTAATACCCCGAACTTAAAAGTGGTGATTAAATTATCCTAATATGATTATTAAAGGCCTAATGGTTCCTAGAGAGCGTTGGTAAATAGATTAAAACCCAAAGAAAAGAGAAAATGTGTAGAACGCGAAACGCGCATTAAACGAGTAAAGGAGATATATGATCTCGTTATGGTCCGAGATGGATTCCTAAGGCTTAATTATGCCTAATTAGTATGTGGGAATGATTCCCGAAGAAAACGGATCCAAATAATGGATTAAAACACTAACGGAGTTTTAAAGCACATTTTTCGAGAAAACCCAAAAATGAGACTAAAAGTGGTCAAATAGACCCGTAAAAATTATGGTTGACTATATAACTATAATTAAGTATTAATGGATGCTTAATAACCAAGAAAAATAAAGAATCGAGAAAAATCTGGAAAACAGGCCCCATTAGTGAATAGTGTCGAACCGGGTAAATTAACGAGCATTTTCTACAAAAGTCGAAAAAGCTCTCGGGATATTAAACTGGTGGGGCCAGTTTTAAGAGGACAAATTAGCTCTCTCTCACACTAGTCTAGCTTATTAAAGTGATGAGTCATAAAGTAAAAAGAGGAAAAGTACATAAAGTGAAAAATTACCTCTCTCCTCCCATTTTCTTCCTCTCTCTCTCCTTCCCTTTTCCTTTCTTCCACCGTGAGCACTCCCCACCTTCCTCATTCTGGCGATTTGAGCTGCTCCAACAAGCTCCAATGGAAGCCTCCCTTTCTCTTCATGCTCAAGCCATGTTAGAGCTCCAAATGAAAAACCGAACACATATTCTTCTTCCCATCTTCAAGCTCTACACTTCCCTCTTTTCTAAATCTCCAAGGGAGGTAGTTTCCCTCAATAGGTTTTGGGCATTTGAAGAGTAAACTACACCATCTTGAAGCTTGGAGCCTCCTCTTCCACTTAAGGTAAAAATTTCAAGGAAAATCTAACATTTTCCCCATTTTTACCCTTGGACGATTTTAGCCTCTAATGGAGCTGTAACACCCCAACTCAATCCAGATGTGGTCTCGCAACTTAACAGTGTATATATAAACATGTCACAGCGGAATTCTTTACAATCCAGGACCTTGCCACGGTCTGACTACAGAATATACCGAACATTAGTACAATAACCTTAACCAATTACATATCCTTCTTACAACCCCCTCACATCCTATACATCTTACTAACTCAAATTACCATACGAGTGTACATGCACAACTCGTAGGCCACACTTAATCCTTAACACTTGTATCCTCTTCTTACTCTTGCGACGACCGCTTCCTGATGTACATGTGTAGTAAAAACAGCCCCCAAAGGGGGTCAGCACGAATGCTGGTACGATCCCCTCATGGCCCCCAAGCTAACGTGGCTACGACGACTAATTGTCGATAGCATGGTGTTGATTATAAGCACAACATAATAGTAAATGTTGTAAACAACAATCCAAATATGAACAATCAAAGTTCACACACAATGAACGACTTAAATGCGTTCCCTTAATTAGAGAGTTAGTTATTTAACTCCTTAAATAATGTTCCCTCTTAATCTTAGTCCATCCTTATCTCACCTCAATCTTAGTCTTATCTTAATCTTAGAAACAACCATCCTTTAATAAGGAGTGGATGTCGCTTATCTTAATCTTAATTATACAAACCATCCTTTTAAGAGGAATGGTTGCAACTCATCTTAACTTTACCTTAATCTTAAACTTAACAATACAAACCATCCTTTAAAAAGGAATGGTTGCAACTTATCTTAACCTTACCTTAGGTATGCCAACCGTTCTCTCATTGGGAACAGGTTAGCCCTTAGTTCGTTGTTTATTTTTGTAGGGCTTGGTTAACCCTAGCCAGCAGCAGGACACTTACCGGCAATAAACAACATTCTTAAATTGTTGGGGATGTAGGCTTGATCCCCCCACGCCATCTTAAAGCCACCTACCTTGGACTGGATGTCCAATGTAGCTGAGCCGGTCAACCGACCCAAGGCTACCAGTCCGAGGACTAGTCCTTAATTGGAAGTCGAATCTACTATAGATACCGACCCCCTTTCCTTAGCATGCATGACCGGAGATCGGTCCCGGGTTTCCTCACTCAAGTTCCAGTTAGTAATAGTCTCAAGACCATGTTCGTTGGTTAACCTCTCTCGGTTCATATCGTCCCTTATTAGGGGGCGTTCCTTAGTCTCACTCAATTCCTTACTAAACATTGGTTAGTAAGTTCTCACGGTATGTTGTGTTAGTTTTCAAACATCACACAACAATACAATATATATAATATGTTCCGGTTGCATGCTTTATCTTGTTTAGTGAGCACACAAAACAAATAGCACACAAGCCGAGGGACACCTTGTTAGCAAGCAGGTCACAAGAGAACTGTACCGTTCACCGTTGGCCGTTCGGTTGCTTAATCTCTTCCGGAGTCCAATTTCCAAGTCCTAAAACATTCATTCAGTTTTAGGTTGTTAATCACTTAACTCAATTCAACTTACTTATCTTACTTATCTTACTTAACCCTTAATGACTCCAACCTAACACCTCTTAAGTCTTACAACTTAATCTTACAAACTTAATCTTAAACTTTTAAGTTTATTCTTAACTTAATCCCTTAGGTCTTTATACCTCTAATCATCATTGCCCCCTTAATGGGTACCATTAATACCACTAAACTCTCTTAGGGTTTCTTTCTTTCTTTTTTTTTTTTTTATGGTCCGACCGACCCACCGACCGACCCACCCCTTGGGTAGGTCGGCTGCAGAGAACATCCAACTTCACAGTTTCAGCCCGACCGACCTAGACTGGGGTCGGTCCCCTGGGTAGGTCGGCTGCAGAAACTTCCCATACATTGTCAAATTTCCTCCAAATTTTTCCTCAAGCCTCCTAATGTGTTCTAAACATCATTTGGCACATCAAACACACCTTATAACCACCACCAAACTCATTAAAACAACTTCCAAAGATCTTCTCAAACATTTGCTCAATTCTTACAAATACTCCTAACACTTATCATATAATTCCTTATATTTCTAACATGTACATTTTGTCTAAAACTTCAACTAACCAAAGTGTTTCTTTTCAACCCATATAACTCCTCCTTAACATCATTGCACTCCATCTTTGCTTGTTAAACCTTCCAAGGTCATCTTACATGTCCATGCACAATTTCTCTTCTTTTCATTTGTTACTCATCACTCTTAAACTCTTAAGCTTGCTTATACATTTCTTTCCATTATCTAAATACCTTGACATTGTTCTTCATTTACCTTAACTATACTACACCCTCCTTGGACATTTCCACCTCCTTTTACAAACTTACTCACCATTCTCACGATCATCATACGCTCTTTACATTCCTAGTCATTTCCTTGATGACTTACAACATCCTCCTACCCTTTTTCACTTCCATCACCCAAATCCACACATTACCATTCAACTAAACCTTACTAGTCCACCACTAACATCATCACACTTACACAAGGTTCTCAAAACTCTCATTGTCTTTCTCTCTAGTTCATACCTAAATCTCCTTAAGGCATTATACATCTTTCCTTAAAACTTATGCACAAGTCTTACATCCTCATATCATGATTTGGTGTGTTTAGTACACTCGCCAATCCTCTAATTCCTCATAGACATCTCTAGGTCACTCTAAACCTCAAGAACTCCTTAGTTAACTCATTTCCACCCAATTTTTCTTTTCATGCTCCCTAGTAAACCCTAGGGCATATTAACTCACCACTACCACTTAAACACTTTGTTTTCTACTCAAATTTCGCCATAGCTCCTCTAGTATCTTATCAAAACACATTATTTTTCCTCATTCAACCATCTCACACACATCAAGTTCTTCTCATCATATCTCATCACCCAAACCAACTTATTCACAACAAACTCAATATATTGCAATAATCTTAAATTGCATAGCACTAAGGCTCTTAAATGACATGGCTCTTAGGCCCTTAAATGACTTAAACTTAAACACTGAATTTCCCACATATAAAAGCTTTCAACCTGCAAATACACCCATCAATCTCATAGTAATTATAATGCTCTTAAAATCCATCTTAAACTTATATTACTAACTCATTTCCTTTGGCTCCTTAGTCACAAGTTCACAAGCTTATTTAAGTTCTTTTTCTTAGGTTACATAACCCAATACACAATGTAAGCTCTAAGCCACATTGTTATCCACCTAAACTCATCCCTTAAAACTTAAACCACCATTAGGTAAGCATTTTACCTTGTTTTCTCAAGCTTATCTTAACTTCCTCCTTGGACCTTCTTCTTGCATGAATCTCGGCCACCACTTAAATTCCCCTTGCCAATGTTCTAATCAATATTCAATGACTCATATGAGTACTAAACAATACACTAACCTCAAGGAATAAAAACCTAGGTTAGAAATGTGTTCTAAGGCATAAAAGTGGATGATTACCTTTGAAGTCTCAAGATAGACTTTGGCATTGAATGAAATAGGACCTCCACTAGTCCTTGGTGAATAAATCAAGCTAGAGCAAGGCATAAAAACATAGCCCCATGAGAGGGAATTTTCGGCCATGTACAAGAAATGATGGAAACATGGTTTTTCTTACATTTTCTTTACCTTAAGAGAATGGAGAAGCTAATGAGCTCTTCAAACTTGATTTTCCTCCATCAATGAAGTTTTCTCATGGCACCATGATGGAGCTTTGAAAGATTTGAAAAGATAGAAAGATAGGTCTTGACCTAACTAAGAATAATATGTGTTTAGTTTTGGATTTGGAGCTAAAATGAGTAAGTTGTTGCCAAAGCAAGGTGAAGCAACAATGGAGGCTTCTTGGGACGGTTTGGAACAGAGGAAAAGAAGAGAAGAACCGTGGAAGAAGAAGAGAAATGAAGAAGAGAGGAGAGAAGGTAGCTTATAAGGATATTTTGCTTTATAAAAGCAAATAGTAACTTTTCTCACTTTACTCTTCTTTTCCTTTCTCATTTGATGACTCATGTGGTGACTCCCCACATCAAAACCGGCCCCCTCTAATAAATGGAGATATTTATGGTCTTGGTTGACCATCTTATTGACTTATGTTGACTTATGTCTTAACTAGCACTAAATAGTTACTATTCACTAAACAAGGCACATAATCGGGAAATTTTTGATTTCCCATTGATTTAGACCTCCTAATGTGATACTAATTAGTAAACATGTTGATTAAAGAGTAATGATGGACATTTAGCCACTCAAAACTCAATTCTAAGACAATTTCTCAAAAATGTGCTTTAAGACTTCTTAAAGCACATTTTGTGTTTTAACTTATTTTCAAGCTTGGTTTTCTTTGCTAATTGATTTAAAATGACCATTAGGATATTACTAAGGTCTTATCTTGATATTTGGGTACTCACCCAAGTCTCTCCAAGCTTAGAGTACGTTTTTGCCCTGATTGCCTTTAAGGCACTTTCTTGTGTTTTCCTTGGTTTAAATTGTCTACCAATCTTTCTAAGGCATATTTTAGCCTTACTACATCATGATTTGATGTTTACTTAGCATACTTAGGTTTGGGGTATTTCAATCTACCCCCCTTAAAAGAACTTTGTCCCCAAAGTTCCCATGCACCTTATCTTATTAGGATACATATCTTACCTCATTCCTCAGATCATATAGATCATACTTATGTATACTTAAACTCAATGGGTCATTAGATCCGCCATATTCTTATACTCAAATATCACACAACATGCTTAAGCATGTATAGCACTCAAAATTCTTTTTGTTTCTTTCGATGATTAAAACATTCACATAACTTCCAACGTATTCTCCAATGTCACCGGTCCGTAGACAATGGCTCATTCGTCCTCGTCACCATGGGCCAGAATACAAAACACGCTGCTCTCCCCATGTCACCGGTCCGAAGACAAAGGCTCGTGCGTCCTCGACTTCATGGGCGAGACTCAGTAAAAAGGTAATCCTTTTTACGAGGTCATGTGAGGAATAATTCCTCTAATTAAAAATACAATCAACTCCAATTTCATTTTATCCTAAGGCCTTTGTCCATAGTGTGATTAAATTGTGACCACTGGTAGGGAGTTCCAGGAATCATCCTACCCTGATGTGATCAGCATCAGTGTAGAACCATCCTTCCACTCCAATTTGTGTTCGGTTTCCCTTGATCCCTAGAAAATCAAGTTCCACCTCCCACGTCAATAATTCACTCATGTCCAATTTTCTATTTTTTTAGTTCTTCTACTCATAATCAATACATCTCCAAAGTGTGGACTCATTCCATCAAACATTCCCAATTCATCTCTTAGTAATTACCTCAAGACTTAAATTCCTACTAAATTCTATATCAGTCTCATACCAACTTCCACTGTCTCATACCACATAGCATTACTATATCCTAACTCATAATCATATCAAATTGCATCTCATAATGATATCTTATTCTTATCTCCCACATAGTCTCATATTGACTCATACCTCATATATTCTTACTTCTTAAGTCTCCTTAATCCTCTTCCTTAATTCCTCTTCCTTAATTCTCTTAACTTGTACTCACACCGGAGTTAACAAGATAAGTACTTAATATGTATGGCATTCACATCTTCTGTGTGCAATAACCATAATTTATCTCAAAATGTTTATGTAAAACATATTCTCAAATTATTTTGTGCTATGCACACCGTAGTTTATGTACTCAGTACACAAACATACGCTAAGCGGTTTTCGCTCTACCCCCCTTAAAATGGATTACGCCCACGTAATCAACATTACATGATCTTTGAACATAAGTTCAAGATGTCTAATTCTTACTAAGCATTCTAGCTTCCATGTCATCTATCTTACTTAGAATTCGATCAGGAATGACTTAGTCTCTGTATCGAGGATTCTTAACGGTACTTATACCGTATTCTTAACTTAGTTTGGTCTAATCTTAAAGTAGTGGTCTGCTAGCTTCCGCTGCGCGACTCTAATAATCTTAGGCTTAATTGTCTCAATGGACACGTGTTATCTTTATATATACACGGCCTTAATGAGTTGTAACTCGTCTATCCATTCTTCTTGAAGATCTTATGTTCATAGTCTTAGTGTTTTCTCGAATGTCTAAGTTGTTCTCTCCAACTGACCTTTGGTCTGAGGATGATTCTTAATCTAACACTACTATTTAGTGCTTATTGCACTTTACAGTCTAAGCTTATTCATCTTAAGACATGTCCTATGTCTATACTTAACAATCCGTGCTTTTCGCACTTCATAATCCTTAATTATCTGTTCTCTGGTTCCTCTGTGTTGCTGGTTCAACTGAATTCTTCTCTTCGACTGTCTGTGGTAGTAGCTGCTCTTGTGTGATCTTGCGTCGTTGTCCGTGGTACGGAGTCGACTACCTCCCGTGTTCCTTACACCACTCGTTTACATGCATGGGGTACCTTACTGGTACATTACTACTTACCCAACTAACTCATAAATGAGCGTGTCAGGCCTGCAAGCCCCTATGGGGTGCAGTCGTCCCACGTCTCGTTTTAGTAAACTCATAGTGTCCGTCACACGTTTAGCTATTGCTAATTATGAAGTATTCTGTTGTCGATCTCCTCTTTCATCGTTCCATAATAACATTTATTGTTCTTCCTGAAGTTAATCAAGGGAAGTCCATTTACTGTGTTCTTGGGTATTGTATGCTCTAGTTCTTTCTGTATCCCGTACTGATTCGGTCTCTTAATAATTGAGGTCTCTTTCCGTAGAGCCTCTTATCTTGTTTCTCATATCTATGCTACTAGGAATGCACTTCCAGTTCCTTAAGGAATGGGTAGTGTGCTTCCTACGAAATCTTACCTAACCAGGTCCAGACTACTGGCACCAATGCTCAGTTTGTCTACCATCTTATTTTCTTACTTATACTGGTCTTAACTCATAAATCTAATTGCCTCGGTGTCAATATTTGACGGCTCATTCATAATGGTCGCCTTACCGCGCACCATGACTTAGTCCACTTATCTAACTATTGTACTCACGACCACTACTATCATGGTAGTTGGCCCTTACCATGTTGCCCATTAGTGGTGCAACCTCTTATTCACTTGTTCTAATGTCTTACCTTATACTCAGTCCCTTTTTGGTGTAAACGCACTGGGAGTTCTTTCATTCCGGTATAGGCGGTTGTCGTACCGTGTTGTAAAATAGTTGGCTCTTGATATGTAGATGTTCTGTTCCAATCTCAGATTCGTAAGTAGGCTAATTTCTTTCGCTTTCTTTCATCCTTAGTGATGTTATCTACCACGTAGTTTAACTGATTACTGAAGAAGTCATCCACTGAATCACAAGCTCTTCTGAGCATTGATTAATTGACGTGCCACAATGTGCAGTCACAATGTTTATCTCTGACCATTACTAATTCTTACATCCTGGTGTTGGATATGGGGTCTATTTGTGCGACCTTCCTTATTACTCAAGTGTATCTGGTATGTTCTAAGGTGATCTCAAGGTTCATAGTTTCCATTTTCTAAATAAAGTGTATTTTATCTCTAATATGTGAAAGCCCTTTTGAGGGGTTCATTCCCACTCATGGCCTCACAACAAGGAGAGGTATCCCCACCCTAAAAGGCATGGTTCGTTCTCCGCTCCTGTCCTTAGCATTATCTCAATATTCTCATTGGTACCCTCTCTTGGTAACGTTCTTCCCAATCTAAGTTATAGGTTTGGTAACCGTTAGTATCTACAAATTGTAGTCCCTTCGTGGCTTAAACAAACTCTCTTATAACTTACCGCGCCTTGGGCTCTGATGTGGTTAACATCCTTGGCTCGTAGGCTCTTAATGCTTAATGTCTCAGTTCATTATTTGTACTCTTACTCATTTGCAGGTCATCCCTATAAGATTCTGGTTCTTTGAGCACTATCCACCGTTAGGTTACATACTAAATGTAGTATCGGATTTCATGATAAGTTGCTGCATCCTGCTTCCTGCTAGGGAAGTTGTTCAGGTGATCTGAGGTTACTCAATGCCTTTGACACTACTGTCATTTTACTAGACTTATGTCTTTTAATAGTCAAGGTTAGGTTCGTATTAGGCGTTTGCCTTACGGTGTCCAAGTCGGATATCATCCTGTCATCTTATGCTCCCATCTCAATGCTTCGTTCAGCTTCCGTTGACTACGCCACCCGTTGATGACTAATCATACTTGGGTGTTAATGAGTTAGACGAACAGCATTAACTGTCATTCATCAGTTTGATCGGCTCTACTATGCCCGCTCTGTGGGGGTAGTCCTCCGGGCCTTTCTTTTCCAGGGTAGTACGACTTTATTCCTTAGTAGGTTATAGCTTACGTTTATTTCTTGTATCCTTGTTTTCTGGGTTTTCCAACATCTTCATTGAAGAATGTTGTTATTGGTATCCTTAATGGTCACTCTGGGAGTCTTATCCCGTTTTCGTTGTAAGTCGATGCTTCAACAGTCTCAATAGTACCTTATAATACGTCCCTTGTATATCATTGCTTATATATTGTTTTGCTCGGATCACCGCGCGATCTCTTAAGTTTTCCCCTTGGAGTTCGGGATTGTGTTCTTACCGTACTGTCGGTTGTTGTTGTAGTGGTTTATACCGTTGCTAATATTTATACGGTTTAGTATTTCGTCTAAGCTCAGCTCCCTGCTGACTGATGTGTCGGTTCATCTCATCATGGTCAGGCCGTCAGGCCCTTCCAAGGTCCTATTTTTATGTTCTTATGGATTTACAATCCGGTATTAATATATGCTACAACTGTAGCGTTCTCCTATTTCGCCTTGATGGCTTTTCGTGTGGCTTAATCGTGGTAGCACTTGCTATGGCAAGTGCGCCATGCAGGATGGGTTATTGTTACAAGGTACATCAGTAGTGATATTTCCTTCTAATTTCCATGTAATTGATAGTCCTCGGGACTCCTTCGATAATCTCTTATTTTGGATAACCAACCATCCGGTAGTTTCCTATGTTGTTTGACAGTACTGTCATTTATCAGGGCGTTCCTCTTTCTGAGGGAACCCCTTAATATTTTCTTATGTCTTAATCCTCGCTCCTGTCTCCACACATTTTATTGTGGTTACTCAGTAATGATTCTCCTTTAGGCACTACACCGTAGTCCTATTTTGGTACACAATTTATATGTGTTTCCACCGTTGTCCGCGTTATGTCGAGCAGGTTTGCAACCTTTTTCATTGTATGGGGTTTGGAGTTCCCGTTTCTAACTGGACTTTCCAGTAATCTCAATCCTCATGCTTTGTATTATCCCACTGTTATGCTCACTCGGACTGCTGTCCGGTACTCATGTCTCTTATCATCTCCTTATCCATTGCACGCGTAGTGCTTCCCTTACCATTGGTATCGAGGGTTATTTCGACTGCGTAGCATGTCGACCCATGTTGCCGGTAATTTCCGTTCCCTTACTGATAGTATTCCATAGGTAGCGCCTGTTTCTCAGCTACGCTCCATTAAAACCTCCAAGTTCTCCATAACTGTTGTGCAACAAGATGTTTCTCGTATTGCTCACTGTTAGCTAACTGCCAGATCGGGTTTCCCCAAGTAAGAGATGGCTTTCTTCTCTCTGGCGTTTGTTCCACATATTTAGGGTTAGGGATGTGGAGGGCGGGCCTAGGTACTATGGATGTCCAGTAAGCACCGGGAAGTCCCGACTAACGCACCTCTCACTCTATCTCTCAACCCATAACCCATAACTCAATCTCAACCTCAATATTCTCCTAAGTTCGGTATTTCTTGTCTTCAGAGCGTAACTACGCTCTGATACCACTTTTTGTAACACCCCAACTCAATCCAGATGTGGTCTCGCAACTTAACAGTGTATATATAAACATGTCACAGCGGAATTCTTTACAATCCAGGACCTTGCCACGGTCTGACTACAGAATATACCGAACATTAGTACAATAACCTTAACCAATTACATATCCTTCTTACAACCCCCTCACATCCTATACATCTTACTAACTCAAATTACCATACGAGTGTACATGCACAACTCGTAGGCCACACTTAATCCTTAACACTTGTATCCTCTTCTTACTCTTGCGACGGCCGCTTCCTGATGTACCTGTGTAGTAAAAACAGCCCCCAAAGGGGGTCAGCACGAATGCTGGTACGATCCCCTCATGGCCCCCAAGCTAACGTGGCTACGACGACTAATTGTCGATAGCATGGAGGTTGATTATAAGCACAACATAATAGTAAATGTTGTAAACAACAATCCAAATATGAACAATCAAAGTGCACACACAATGAACGACTTAAATGCGTTCCCTTAATTAGAGAGTTAGTTATTTAACTCCTTAAATAATGTTCCCTCTTAATCTTAGTCCATCCTTATCTCACCTCAATCTTAGTCTTATCTTAATCTTAGAAACAACCATCCTTTAATAAGGAGTGGATGTCGCTTATCTTAATCTTAATTATACAAACCATCCTTTTAAGAGGAATGGTTGCAACTCATCTTAACTTTACCTTAATCTTAAACTTAACAATACAAACCATCCTTTAAAAAGGAATGGTTGCAACTTATCTTAACCTTACATTAAGTATGCCAACCGTTCTCTCATTGGGAACAGGTTAGCCCTTAGTTCGTTGTTTATTTTTGTAGGGCTTGGTTAACCCTAGCCAGCAACAGGACACTTACCGGCAATAAACAACATTCTTAAATTGTTGGGGATGTAGGCTTGATCCCCCCACGCCATCTTAAAGCCACCTACCTTGGACTGGATGTCCAATGTAGCTGAGCCGGTCAACCGACCCAAGGCTACTAGTCCGAGGACTAGTCCTTAATTGGAAGTCGAATGTGCTATAGATACCGACCCCCTTTCCTTAGCATGCATGACCGGAGATCGGTCCCGGGTTTCCTCACTCAAGTTCCAGTTAGTAATAGTCTCAAGACCATGTTCGTTGGTTAACCTCTCTCGGTTCATATCGTCCCTTATTAGGGGGCGTTCCTTAGTCTCACTCAATTCCTTACTAAACATTGGTTAGTAAGTTCTCACGGTATGTTGTGTTAGTTTTCAAACATCACACAACAATACAATATATATAATATGTTCCGGTTGCATGCTTTATCTTGTTTAGTGAGCACACAAAACAAATAGCACACAAGCCGAGGGACACCTCGTTAGCAAGCAGGTCACAAGAGAACTGTACCGTTCACTGTTGGCCGTTCGGTTGCTTAATCTCTTCCGGAGTCTAATTTCCAAGTCCTAAAACATTCATTCAGTTTTAGGTTGTTAATCACTTAACTCAATTCAACTTACTTATCTTACTTATCTTACTTAACCCTTAATGACTCCAACCTAACACCTCTTAAGTCTTACAACTTCATCTTACAAACTTAATCTTAAACTTTTAAGTTTATTCTTAACTTAATCCCTTAGGTCTTTATACCTCTAATCATCATTGCCCCCTTAATGGGGTACCATTAATACCACTAAACTCTCTTAGGGTTTCTTTCTTTCTTTTTCTTTTTTTTTTTTTTTATGGTCCGACCGACCCACCGACCGACCCACCCCCTGGGTAGGTCGGCTGCAGAGAACATCCAACTTCACAGTTTCAGCCCGACCGACCCAGACTGGGGTCGGTCCCCTGGGTAGGTCGGCTGCAGAAACTTCCCATACATTGTCAAATTTCCTCCAAATTTTTCCTCAAGCCTCCTAATGTGTTCTAACATCATTTGGCACATCAAACACACCTTATAACCTCCACCAAACTCATTAAAACAACTTCCAAAGATCTTCTCAAACATTTGCTCAATTCTTACAAATACTCCTAACACTTATCATATAATTCCTTATATTTCTAACATGTACATTTTGTCTAAAACTTCAACTAACCAAAGTGTTCTTTTCAACCCATATAACCCTCCTTAACATCATTGCACTCCATCTTTGCTTGTTAAACCTTCCAAGGTCATCTTGCATGTCCATGCACAATTTCTCTTCTTTTCATTTGTTACTCATCACTCTTAAACTCTTAAGCTTGCTTATACATTTCTTTCCATTATCTAAATACTTGACA
The DNA here is from genome assembly GCA_023374045.1 of Limonium bicolor. Classification (NCBI taxonomy): domain Eukaryota; kingdom Viridiplantae; phylum Streptophyta; class Magnoliopsida; order Caryophyllales; family Plumbaginaceae; genus Limonium; species Limonium bicolor. The sequence goes on along the minus strand of CM041777.1, from coordinate 155,346,026 downwards.
TTGTTCTTCATTTACCTTAACTAACTACACCCTCCTTGGACATTTCCACCTCCTTTTACTCACTTACTCACCATTCTCACGATCATACGCTCTTTTACATTCCTAGTCATTTTCCTTGATGACTTACAACATCTCCTACCCTTTTTCACTTCCATCACCAAATCCACACATTACCATTCAACTAAACCTTACTAGTCCACCACTAACATCATCACACTTACACAAGGTTCTCAAAACTCTCATTGTTTCTCTCTAGTTCATACCTAAATCTCCTTAAGGCATTATACATCTTTCCTTAAAACTTATGCACAAGTCTTACATTCCTCATATCATGATTTTGGTGTGTTTAGTACACTCGCCAATCCTCTAATTCCTCCTAGACATCTCTAGGTCACTCTAAACCTCAAGAACTCCTTAGTTAATCATTTCCACCCAATTTTTTCTTTTCATGCTCCCTAGTAAACCCTAGGGCATATTAACTCACCACTACCACTTAAACACTTTGTTTTCTACTCAAATTTCGCCATAGCTCCTCTAGTATCTTATCATGCCCAAACACATTATTTTTCCTCATTCAACATCTCACACACATCAAGTTCTTCTCATCATATCTCATCACCCAAACCAACTTATTCACAACAAACTCAATATATTGCAATATCTTTAAATTGCATAGCACTAAGGCTCTTAAATGACATGGCTCTTAGGCCCTTAAATGACTTAAACTTAAACACTGAATTTCCCACATATAAAAACTTTCAACCTGCAAATACACCATCAATATCATAGTAATTATAATGCTCTAAAATCCATCTTAAACTTATATTATAACTCTTCCTTGGCTCCTTAGTCACAAGTTCACAAGCTTATTTGAAGTTCTTTTTTAGGTTACAAACCAATACACAATGTAAGCTCTAAGCCACATGGTATCCACCTAAACTCATCCCTTAAAACTTAAACCACCATTAGGTAAGCATTTTACCTTGTTTTCTCAAGCTTATCTAACTCCTCCTTGGACTTCTTTGCATGATGAATCTGGCCACCACTTAAATTCCCTTGCCAAGGTTCTAATCAATATTCAATGACTCATATGAGTACAAACAATACACTAACCTCAAGGAATAAAAACCTAGGTTAGAAATGTGTTCTAAGGCATAAAAGTGGAGGTTACCTTTGAAGTCTCAAGATAGACTTTGGCATTGAATGAAATAGGACCTCCACTAGTCCTTGGTGAATAAATCAAGCTAGAGCAAGGCATAAAAAACATAGCCCCATGAGAGGGAATTTTCGGCCATGTACAAGAATGATGGAAACATGGTTTTCTTACATTTTCTTTACCTTAAGAGAATGGAGAAGCTAATGAGCTCTTCAAACTGATTTCCTCCATCAATGAAGTTTTCTCATGGCACCAAATGGAGCTTGAAAGATTTGAAAAGATAGAAAGATAGGTCTTGACCTAACTAAGAATAATATGTGTTTAGTTTTGGATTTGGAGCTAAAATGAGTAAGTTGTTGCCAAAGCAAGGTGAAGCAACAATGGAGGCTTCTTGGGACGGTTTGGAACAGAGGAAAAGAAGAGAAGAACCGTGGAAGAAGAAGAGAAATGAAGAAGAGAGGAGAGAAGGTAGCTTATAAGGATATTTTGCTTTATAAAAGCAAATAGTAACTTTTCTCACTTTACTCTTCTTTTCCTTTCTCATTTGATGACTCATGTGGTGACTCCCCACATCAATACCGGCCCCCTCTAATAAATGGAGATATTTATGGTCTTGGTTGACCATCTTATTGACTTATGTCTTAACTAGCACTAAATAGTTACTATTCATTAAACAAGGCACATAATCGGGAAATTTTTGATTTCCCATTGATTTAGACGTCCTAATGTGATACTAATTAGTACACATGTTGATTAAAGAGTAATGATGGACATTTAGCCACTCAAAACTCAATTCTAAGACAATTTCTCAAAAATGTGCTTTAAGACTTCTTAAAGCACATTTTGTGTTTTAACTTGTTTTCAAGCTTGGTTTTCTTTGCTAATTGATTTAAAATGACCATTAGGATATTACTAAGGTCTTATCATGATATTTGGGTACTCACCCAAGTCTGTCCAAGCTTAGAGCACGTTTTTGCCCTGATTGCCTTTAAGGCACTTTCTTGTGTTTTCCTTGGTTTAAATTGTCTACCAATCTTTCTAAGGCATATTTTAGCCTTACTACATCATGATTTGATGTTTACTTAGCATACTTAGGTTTGGGGTATTTCAGGAGCCTTGTTCTTCCCTTGATGAGCATTGTTTCAATCCCCAAAAGCTTTGTGGGAGCTCCTTCTTGATTCATGGGCAAAACCCCATTCTAAGGTTTAAAGGTAAATCCTTAAATTTGAGCTTTAAACATCCCCTCTTGTAATTTAGAGTAGTTAATGATGCTAAGTGCCCCTATACTTGGTCGCATTCCTCATGGTTGTCAATGTGAAGTTGGGAAACTCCATACCCTTGGCCGGTTTTCAAGAGAGGAGATGAGAGGAAGAGAAAACAAGAGACAACAAGATGATTGAAAAGAGAAGGCTTGTGAACATAAGGTAAATAATCTACCTTGGAGCCTAGTGTAATGCTTTTAGAATTTTGGGATGGGAAGTAATTAAATGAACCCAAAATTTGTGTTAAATATGTACTTGGTGATAGCTGAGAGAATTATGAATTAATGCTTGATTTAAGAGCTATGCATTTTATGATTTATGCATTGTGTTGTAATTGGAGAAGTTGGTGAGTTTTGATGGATTTATGTGTGCTGGTAGAACCCTTATGGGTTTGGTTAGTTTTACGATGAATTATGTGAAAGTATAAGCTTTTGGGCAATGTTAGAAAAGTAGTCGGGTTATGGTGAAATTTCGGTTGAAACTGAAGGATTTTGAGAAATGAGACAAATGGAGAATGACCTAGGTTTAGCTAGGTGTTATTAGAGCTTGACTTGGGTAAATTATCACCCTAGTATGTGAGAGGAAAATTGTGGAGAGAGGATGCAAAATCTGCAGCATAAATGTGTGATAAAGTCTTGGAATGGCTTGAGATGAACAAGAATGCTAAACTTTTGACACAAGGAGTGAACTTGGGTTTTAGTAGTGCATTGGCCTAGGAATGATTTGGAATGGTCAAAATGAAAGAAAACAAAGTGCAAAGTGTTGAGGAGAAGTTACAAAATGCATTAGTGTGCATTAGTGCAAAATGAGAATAGAAAATTTATGAGATTGAGCAAGAATTGGAGCAAGGATTAAACCTATGATTTGACGAGGTTTAGAGCATGTTTTAGGGTGATTAAACATGTGGAAAACTTGTGGAAAGATTAGGGAATGATTAGGGGTGGATTAAGAATGGATTAGGGGCTGAAAATTGAAGTTTTAGCAGTTTTTTAACAGGGTCCAGGACTTAGGGGCCGGGCCAAGTCCCGGACCGAGCATAAAAACGCCCCGAGAGTTGATGTAGCAGGTGGTCCGGGACCCTAGTCCAGGACCAAGACCCGGACCAAGGCAGAAAAGTGGCCGAGAGTGAGTTTTACAACTGGTCTGGGACTTTGGGTCCGGACCAAGTCCCAGACCACCCCCAGAAATGCCCCTTGAGTGTTTTAAAGGTTGTAAATGATGGGGGTTTGAATGTTAGTGATGTTAGATGATGTTTTGGCCTTATTTGGTGATATATAAAGGCCCAAAGAAGTGTAAGAAAGTGTTTGAAGTGATTAAGAAGTAAGAGCTCAAACTAACAAGAGTAAAACCAAGATAACGAAATAATGGGGTAAGTACGGGAGTAGTATTTATTTATGTACCGTATGGGCTTGGCATTAATAATAATGTTTGAAACATTATCAGTGGAACGAGTGCAAACCAAGGAACATGAGGTCACACGGTAAAGCTAACCCCGGTGAAAGGTATGATTGTCTCATGCCACGTATTCTAATCGTGCTACGTTGATTTGTGTGTTTGTGTGCCGGCTTAATTAAGATAAAAGCATGAAAATGACTTATTGCATCTGATATGTATGTCTTGATGTGTAATGTATGTACTAACATACTTGAATGCCGGTGAGGTGTAACTTAGTGTTTAGACCGACTCATAGCTGAGTAACGATTAGCTAGAAACTCGTAGATCGGGTCGTTTCATAAGATAACGGAAACGGGCAAACACACAAGCTATCGATTAAAGAATAACGATAACGCAACTTATGAACTAACTAGTATGTGAGGAAGATATACGGGTTGAGTAAACACCCGATAACTGATAGAAAACCGAATTGAAACAATCCATGAAACAAATACAAGTGGAGAGATAAATGAACCTCCATGAAGGAGATTGGTATAGTTCAAAGATGTGAACTTTGAGAGAAGTAAAAGAGACAGAAGGGACCATCAAACTCCCTTAAAATACGGTTGACCTCCTATATAAGGATTCGACCCGGCATAAGAAAATAGCCGAAAGTATAAGTATACGAAAGTTTGGGGCAATCCTTAAACTTAAGAACACCCGAACTTAAGGAAATGTTCCTAAAGTCATTAGAAACGTCGAGAGTGATGATTCTAGACTAATATACATAATTATATTATAACTCCGAAAGAGGAGTCACTAGTACAAAAATGGTCTATCAAAGCGCACCTATTGCAGCGGTTGTAAAAACAACCGCTGAGATAGGCCGTTTTTGAAAATTCCGCGAACCTATCTCAGCGGTTGTTACTTACAACCGCTGCGCTAGGGTCAATTAAAAAAAAATAGTCTATCGCACCGGTTCCTACTAAGAACCGCTGAGATAGGTCTTTTTTACTGACCTATCTCAGCGGTTCTTAGTAGGAACTGCTGCGATAGACTATTTTTTTTCCCCAAAACAGCAACTCCGTCATTCTCCCTCTTCATTCTCTTCTGTCTCACGCTGGAACGAAGAAGGCAACGGTGATTTCCACAGCAGCTCGACGCCTGCGACTGCGCCACCACCACCACCGGCTTCTCCTTCTGCGCGCGCCACCACCCTTCCCCGCCGCCGTCGCCGTCGCAGCTCGCTCCAGTAACCAGGTCGCAGGCGTCTTCGCGAATATATGTTGCGGTAACCCTAGGTTAGTATTCCGAATTCTAACTTCGAAATATGTTAATTATTGTCTTGTTGAGTGAATAACTAGTTGTAATATAGTTATTGATTGTTTGTTTAGTTGTGTGTGTATAATTTGAATATAGATACATTATTGAACAAGTATAAATAATTGTGCATATAAGGTGTTCGATAAAATGCCTGAGTTGATATTTTTGTTGTTTGTGCCCTCTGCATACAACCCAAAGTTGTAAAAAACGGTACGGGAGTTTAGTACGGGTCATGTGAAGTATGCGATACGGAAGTGCGGATACGGATAAAACGGGGTTAATGATACGGATGATAAATTTAATTATATAAATAGAACTAAATTATAAACATGACTATGATACTATGAAAGATATTAAAAAATAAAAATTGCAAATAAATATACAAATAAGGCATATAAACATCTACTATATAAAATAACTTAGTTCAAGTATTATATACCATTTTATAATTTATAATTTTTTTCCACACTATAAGTTTTAACTTTTCATTATATAGATCCAATAAACAAGTTTGTAATTCAAAACAAGTTTTAATAGATTTATTGTATATGAATTTTTTTACTAAACTAATTAGATCTAAACGTTATATGTTGAATTCATTACATAATGACTACATGATACCAATATCATGAACCATATATAAGTCGTTTGTTGACATGAAAAAGTTTGAGAATTCATATGTATATATGTTGTTGACTATTATAATTATACATAATTCCAGCAAAAACAAAATAGACTATTAATTAAAAAATCCTGAAAAAAAAACTAGCTTAATATGTTGTTTTAGACAAATTTGATACGATTAATTCGGTGCTGAAATGAAAGTAATACTGGTATACTGTATTACTTTTTTCGCAAAGAGCCTTGAAAAAAGTTACAACCTTTATAAGAGAAAGAAGAGCGTGGGAAGTAAGAAAAATGTAACAAAAAAATTAACCCAAATAAAACACAGGAGATATACTGCATAACAAGCAGCACACTAACAGTACAAATAAATAAATAGAGCTGAAACAGATGCTAATTAAACGCCTTTAAACTGCGAGCAGCTTGTACGGTATTAAAACAATTCATATATAACAAATTTATAATTTAAATTCATATAAATTGAAATGGTAAATAAAACTACTATGAAAAGAAAATGCATAACTACAAATCATTTTGTTCTTATTTCTCAAACCATTAAAAAAATTAACTTCAAGTTTCACATTAATAAAGTGGTAAGATCTATAACTTTATAACATCTATGTTCTCCCATTACATTGCAGTATATAAGTGCTTAATATGATAATGCTTATAGTAATGGATTTCTTGCCCCCCTAATATTATTACCTTGCTTCACCGCTGTCTGCAGTAATTGGGGTGGTCTCTATGTCTCTTTCTTCCTCATTGCTTCTGTTGTGCAGCATGAGCGGGAAGGTAACATCTTCATCTATCTTTTTTCTCTTTTTTATTTTCTTAATATGATAATGCTTATAATAATGGATTTCTTGCCCCCCCTAATATTATTTCCTTGCTTCCCCGCTGTCTGTAGTAATTTGGGTGGTCTCTACTTCCTCTTCCTCATTTCTTTTGGTGTGGACTAAGAGTGAAAAGGTAACATCTTCATCTATCTTTTCTCTTCGTTTGTTTAATTAATTATTGCGAAAAAGTGGTTGTGGTTAATATTGAGTGATTGTGAATAAGGATGGTTGTTGTCAATTGTTGAATTTATTTGTCGTGGTAAATAAGATGTTGGTGAATGCTTAATGATAAGCATGGATTAACACGATTACGCAAAGGTCATGCCGAATTTTTTCTAGAATTGTATTAGTCTTATTAATTAATTTTATTTGTTATTTGTGTATAACAATCTTTACTTTTCTTTGTCAGGTCTTCTGAATCAGCTATTGGATTTGTACCAGTACTTTCCCAGCCCATCACCAAAGCAGTCTCCTAGCTTCCCCCTTGTACAACCTTAAAACAAGTAAGTAATAAACATTATTTTTTGTTTTAATAATGCAATGGTTTGTTGAAGTTAAATTAAATGTGTTAGAATTGTTAGAATAAGGCTAGATTAGTTACTTTGTAACGTTAGAGTACTTAGGCTACGTTAGTTTGGTTGGAACATAGAGTATTCGAGTTTGGTTCAACCGTACATCCAGTAGAAACATCCCATATACCAATGTAACGAAACTGAAAGACCAATCTTAAACTTGTTTTGTTTTCACATATATAATGGAGCGTGACTGGATTACGGGATCGAGGGTGTGAGCCTCGATTTTAAACCCCTATCCTACGTTGGTTAAAGTTGATTGAGATCTGGTCGGGTTTTATGTCCACTTATTACCTAAGATTAATAACTATGTCATATAACAATAATTATTAAAACCTAAGCTAGCTCACTGGAACCTATTATGAGTCGCCACCTAATTTTAACCTAGATCAAATTAGGATAGGAGAGTTCGGGTTCGGGGGCTTGGTATACGACTTGTTTAGGGTTCAAATTACTTTCATTACCCTTCCTAGGTCGTTTTTCCTGTACTTGGTTTTATTTACGGCTTTCTACAAAGTTGTTTTAACCTAGGTGTGTGCGTCTGTTTTTTTTTTTTTTAACATTTTTTTGACAGAAAATTAAAGTGAAATTGAAAGTTACCTAAACTAGGGTTTCGGAGGCAGAATTAGGTCAAATTTGGTTAACGTCCGTAGCCACGGACCCCATGTTCGAGATCACGGACCCCAGCTAACCTAATTATACAGAAAAGTCAAATTTGAAACAAGAAATTTGAAAAGTCCGGGGCCACGGACAAGGTGTCCGTGGGCCCGGACATTATTTAGAAAAACCTAAATTTTGAAATTTTAAAATCCCGCCGCCGTCCGTGGGTGTCTGTGGCCACGGACAACCCGTCCGTGGTCCCAGACCATAGGTCCGAGGTCACGGACCACCCACGACAGGGTTTTCTGATGGTTCCCGAGGGTGTTTTGAGCTCAAATTTTATGGGTTCGTAGCCTGAAAGATTTTAAAACACGTTAGTAACTGAAAGAACTCAATTTGACATCAAAATTAATACGAAACTTAGCAACACAGTAACAAGGCAGTAGCTGAGACAATTAACGATACAGAAGAGAAAAAGAGTTTGTTTAAGCCCAAATTTTGAGGCAAGACCGATAATGTCGTGGGGAGTTAGGAAAGTGAGATTTCTACCTGTTCTACCTTCGGATTCACGATGATTCTTCACACCGGGATTCGTCGAGTGCTCCGTTGATGGCAGGACCGAAGGGATTTCGAACCAAGCTTCTGGTTGCTGGTTGTTCTTGCTGTTCTTCACGTTTTGGAAGTGTTTTTGAGAGGTTTTGATGATTTTTGGTGCTTTGGGGATTGGAAAACATGTTTTGACGGTGATTTCGGGGGATTTTCGGTATGATTCGGGTGGCCGGGTGTTGAAAAACGTGAGAGAGAGAGAGAGGAGGCTGTGTTTTTGACTCCCTAGGGTTCTTGAGCATATGAGATTCTGATTTTATCAAAAAAACATATCCTTTATATAGACTTTCTTAAAGATAAAGAAAATCTAGTAAAGTAAGATTTTTTGGCATTTTAATTAAATGACTTCCCAAAGGAATTTTGCTGTGAAATTTTAACCACATGTCAAGGATGGAGATTATGAATTTTCTGAGGTGGAATCGAATTTTTAAAATGTTGAAATATTTTTAAATTGAATTTCTCGTCAGATTCAGTCAGAAATTGCTAGAAAATTATTGGAAATTCCAAAAATCAAAATTCCAACGCCATTATGCTTGAAATGTCATCCCCTACCATGGGTTAAAATATCAAAGCATTTCAAGCTGATTTGGGCATCTTTTGGAGGAGAGAGAAAGCTTATAGGTCTTAGGAGCCTTAAAAATTACGAAAATGCCCCTGATAATGATGAAGCTGCTCCCCATGCCCTGGAACGCGCCGATCGAGCCGGAATCTCTCACTACTTGATTGAAATGCCCCTCACAGCACTAAAACCTCATAGACCCTAACCAGGGGGTCAAAACTTTGGGTATAACAGATTGCCCCCCGTCAACTAGACTTTGTAATGAATGTGAAAAGTCTGGTTGATGCTTGAGTGATGCCCCAAAATTTTGGACTCCACAGAATCCTCCATGTTGTGCGAAACTGCATTGCCCATGTCTAGCTATTCGGAGGCGCTGACTGCCTATGCAACAAAACGTTGTCGAGCTATTCTAAGGTGCTGACTACCTATAAGTGAAAATGTGTCAAGCTATTCTAAGGCACTAACTACCTAGGTGACAAAATGAAATAATGTCAAGCGGTTCTAAGGCGTCGACTACCTATAATACATGAAATGATGCGATGTCAAGCGATTCTAAGGCGTTGACTACCTGTAATAAATGAAATGATGCAATGTCAAGCGATTCTAAGGCGTTGACTACCTAGGATGTGAAGACTGGATGGTATGCAAATGCAAGAATGCCGAAATGCTAATGATGCTAATGATGCTGATGTGGATGATGTTGATGATGCTGATTATGATGATGATGCTCAGATGCATCTGGGGACCGAAACCCGTGCCAATGCTCCTGGCTGGACCCAATGTGGACTTATTGCCATCGCCCCCTAAGCTTGTGTGCAGGGATAACTCCTGGTAAAAACCCTGGGGACTTATTGCCTTTGCCCACCATTCGTTGATCCCAAAAATAAGTTACATCGCAAAAGGAGGATTTATTGCCATCACCTCGCCAACTTTCTGTCGCCAGGTCTAGTGACGCGCCTGGATAATGCAACTAGGTCTTATGACGAGCCTATATGAATGAGATGAATGCAATGTGTTCGATGAGATGGGTAAGCTAAAAGGGTAACGCTAGGTCTTACTACGAGCCTAAGGGAATGCTACCAGGTCTTAGGACGAGCCTAAAGGATGGATCTAGGTCTTATGACGAGCCTAAGGATGGTTCTAGGTCTTATGACGAGCCTAAAGGTTGATTCTAGGTCTTATGACGGGCCTAAAGGTTGATTTTAGGTCTTATGATGAGCCTAAAGGTTGATTCTAGGCCTTATGACGAGCCTAAAGGTGGGATCTAGGTGTTATGACGAGCCTAAGGTTGGATCTAGGTCTTATGACGAGCCTAAAGGATGGACCTAAGTGAAAGTGAGTCAAGTGTATGATGGGTCCAAAAGGATGTAGAAGGATTAGGGCTCAAGACGGGCCTGTGGATGTTTGAATGTGGGGTAGAAATTTGATGTGGAGGTAGGGCTTAGGACGGGCCTGAGGAAATTTGATGTGGAGGTAGAAATTTGATGTGGAGGTAGGGCTTAGGACGGGCCTGTGATATGAGGAGAGTTTGATCCTTTGGGTTTTGGACTTTTAGGCCTCAATCGGTGTCGTTGTTGCAATGGTTGGGACCAACAATTGCCCCCAGTATTTTTCCTTAAGGCAATCTGAGTTTTTTAGGATTTGTGGCAATCGATCGGAACGATCGATTGCCCCTAGTATTGTTTTTGATTAATTTCGCGAAAACAAGTCTCATCCTCATAGGGTCAGGGTTTATCTTGATGTGGTGCTTTCTATCCTACACTCAAAGTGTTTAACGCTTGCACTCGTGCTCTCCCTTTGGTCAAAACATCTCAACCATTGAATTTGATGTTTGTTCGATTTACGTGTTCAACTTGTTACTTTCACGTGAGTGGATACACAACTACTTAGTCGGAAGTCTTTTAAACTTATAATGTGGCTATGGGGTGTGATGAATGACAACAGGACAATGAAGGAATGTTTAGGATATGTGAAGCTATTAGGGTGACCAAAGCTGCAACTTGCACCTTCTCCCGGGCTTGCTTTCTTTGTCTTGAAGTCGTTTGGCTACTTCGTGATGCCTTTGCTTATGAGCTTGGAACTTTCGAGTTGTTCCTTGCACCTTCTCTCTTTTTTCCGATTTTGGATTTCCTCGAGGCTTTTCAGGTTTGCCTTTCTTTGAATCTCATTTCTTTCGGGGTTCTTGTGTTTCCCGGTTTTGAACTTTGAGAGCTGTTTTTGATGTTAGCTCATTTGGATCCTGTGTCACCTTGGGACCATTTGCGGATTTTCATCACGCTGGTAGCAATTTTGCTTCTTTGAACTTGTGAAGTTGTTGTTCGGAAGTGGCTCCTTGCTTCCTTTGGTCACCGGGTCGGTTACTCATCACTGGCTGGCTTATTTGTGGAGCTTGTAGTGTTGTAAAAGAGGTCATATATGAAAAGCTCAGCGGGGGTGCCTAGGGTGTAATGCCAGGGTTCACAAGCTTTTTGGCTGTGTGGTGCTGTACCTAGGTGCTTCGTCATTCCTAATAGTTGTTATCCGTTCTTTGTTACTTTTCAAAGGTTTAAGCGTAAATTTACAAATTATCTCCTTCGTTCGGAGTCATGCCGTTTGCCTTACCTTTGAATGTGACCTCTCTAAAGTCGTGTAAAAATGACACGCTCTTTCACTCTTGGTTTTACCGCTCAAGGCACTCTCGCGAAGTGTACACTTAGGGACTTGCTTGCACAAAATAAACAAACGAAATTGTCGCCTTCGGTCTTTAACTCAGATTGCCCCCAGTGTTGTTGTGGGGCTTACTTGACAAACCTTAGAATGCCTAAGTTATTTATGGAGGGTGATTGCATGTGTGGTGGTAAACAAAGGTGGTGAGTGGTGATGGGGTGATTGCTGAGTGATTTTTTTTATTCGGTCTTTTGGCGGCCGCGGTTTTGTCTTTTATGTGTCTGGTAAAATGGTAGAAATGATGGAATGCTGTGACATGTGTGGTGGCTGTAACTTGGATGTGAAGGTGATTTTGTACAAGAGGTTTCACGCAAAACAAAGGTCTTTCCTTTCATATGCTTGCAGACATGCTTTATGAGTGAGAGTCTTTTTCTCTTTTTTTTCAGCACATAAACGAATGTATAAACATTAAAACATGAACAGAGAAAAATTATTGATAACCAAAGGGAACAACAATGGCACTGAGTACCAATTAAACGGGAAAACAACTAAACTAGCTAAAGAACTTAAAAGAAAAAGGAAAAGGACAAAAGCTATGCGAAACAACTTAAAGGGAGAAAAACAACAAAGATTCCTAGTGGTGTTCTGGCACAGGATTCCCAAAGATATTCCCGCGCTCTGACAACTGAAGTCCCTGGTCAATCAGGTCTTGGATCTTATGCTGTAGGGCCCTGCAATGATCGGTGTCGTGACCTGGTAGCTGATGGTAGTGACAGAACTGATTTGGACTCCTGCCCAAACGGGTGACTCCTGGCCGGGGCGGAAGAGGGTGTAAGATGTTCTGCTCCTGGAGCTTTTTCAGAGCATGACTCAAAGGCCGACCGATATCTGTGAATTCTCACTGATTGAAATCCGGTCTTGGAGGTGGTACCGCTCGATAGTTCCTCCCTTGTTCCCTTGGCTGTTGGACTACATTCACCTCGTACTGTCCCGTGTACCTCTACGCGTGCGCTCTGTGCGTAAGCTGCGGTCGGGTAGGAAGCTTTCGCTGGTTCAGATTTTGGGAACTTTGAATTATTCCCAGATCCTCGAGGATATCCAAGCTTTAAGTCTCCCTTGTGGATCTTCTCCTCCAAAACTCCTACCTGGCCCATGAGCATATTAAAGCTTGGAAAGTACATATACTTTAATTCATCATTGTACTTCTTTTGCATGTTCTCAACAATCATGAGAATTTGTTCCTGCTCATCCATCCTTATGGGCATGCCTGCTGCCTTCCTCCTCCACCGCTTTATAAAGTCAGACATGGACACACTTCCCGTTTGGCGCGTGCTGGCTAGATCAGACCGGGTGATTTCCAAGTTTTTAGCATACTCAAAGTGAGTCAGGAAGGCCTCACATATCTCCTCGTATGTCTTGGTGTTCATTCTTTGAGTTAGGTACCATCGTTGAGGAATCTCATCTAGGTATCGGGCAAAAACCTTGGCCTTCTGCATATCATTAAGCCTCAGGATAGACATCTCTCGGTCAAACATCGCCAAATGAATTTGGGGATCGGTCGAGCCCTTGTAGAGAGCCAAGGTGGGGAACTTTAGCTTCGCAGGTAGCTCAACGTCTGGATAAGATCCCATGGAGAGATAGTCAAAACCAGCAGGTTTACCAGCCTTTTCCATGCGCTCAATGCGCCTCAGAGCCCTCTAAACTTCAGCAGCTAACTGGTTCCCGGGAGCACCACCTCCGTATCCAACATGGGTGTCATGTCCCTCCAAGGAGATATTGTCCATGCCGTATAAAGGGTTGACAAATCCTTGCAGCGGTCCTTCCCGTCTTGCTGCCTCCTAGGATCCTATTTTCTCATGGAGCTCAACTGTTGTCGCCGTATGCCGTGCCTCAGGGCTTCAATGGCAGCTTGATGTTTCTGAACTAGGCTGGCTATTTGAACCTGCTCCCCCGTTGGACCTCCAGTGGCCCTGCTTTGGGCTGCCGTTTCCAACACGGCCAACTTATCCTCCAGCTTGGTGATTGTGTCCACATATTTATTTTCGAGTGCCTGGATTGCTTCCTGGTGCTTCAAGTCAAAATTTCTCATGAGCGCTTCAACAGAAGTGTCCTGGTTTTCCCCCTGCTTGCTGATCCTCTTGGGGTATCGTCATGGGCCTGGGCCGACATGCCAGATGAGCTGGAGTCTACTACGGGCTGAGATGACGGAAGTGGAGGAGTAGGCAGTCGGGTCAAACGTCCGGAACTTCTGTCCCAGCGCCTTTCTGAAATCTTGCCTCCTTTCTGTTTCAGAACATAGAGTAAAAACAAAAACCATTAGGGCACGGGCTTTCAATGACATGGAAAGATTTTCCAGGACTTTTTTTTTGGACGGTTCGGGCCTAGCGGGCTGGAGATTTTGTTATGTGACATGGGCCAGCAATCCTAATGGACACCTCCGAGCTTATTCTGAGAGGGTGATGTCGTGGAGGTAAATGCATTTGGGCCACTGAAACCCTCAAGTGTTTCATTTGGACTGGGAGAGATTGATGGATCGATACAGACATTGGGCCTGAGGCCCAGGAGAAAGAACATATGCACAGAAGTCTTACATAAGGAGGTGATGCAAATGTCCTCACAAAATGACTCAGTCCAACGGGTACAGATCGATCCAGAGAGGTGCTTGGGGCGCAGGCCCAGGTCACCACAAAGGAATAGGGCTTGCACGCTATTCTCTTTGGGCTTCCCCACTTTTCTCACATCACCTAAGGGTGTGCGTCTACGGTCGGGTCTTTGACTGACCAAACAATGGGCTAGGTAGGGGTACTGCCAGGAAAATGCTTGGGGCTAAATCCCAGGTATTAAGGGGGTGTGGTTAGAAGACACCCTCCTCTTTTCCCCCACTTATTCACATCACCTAAAAGCTGTGAGTCCCTGACAGGGGACCCTCAAACGGGTCCCGGGGTGAAGTTGGTTTATGTGGACCCTCGCTCTCATATGATGCAAAGGTGCAGAAATCTAAATTGCGCACAAAAGTAAACAAACAATATAATAAAGGCCATAAATAAACAATTATTCAAGTTAAGCCCTCTTTCTTAAAATTAAACAAGTTAAAATTAAGAAGTTTGTCCCCAGCAGAGTCGCCAGTCTGTGAGCCTCGATTTTAAACCCCTATCCTACGTTGGTTAAAGTTGATTGGGATCTGGTCGGGTTTTAGGTCCACTTATAACCTAAGATTAATAACTATGTCATATAAAAATAATTATTAAAACCTAAGCTAGCTCACTGGAACCTATTATGAGTCGCCACCTAATTTTAACCTAGATCAAATTAGGAAAGGAGAGTTCGGGTTCGGGGGCTTGGTATACGACTTGTTTAGGGTTCAAATTACTTTGATTACCCTTCCTAGGTCGTTTTTCCTCTACTTGGTTTATTTACGGCTTTCTACAAAGTTGTTTTTAACCTAGGTGCACGCGTCTAGTTTTTTTATTTTTTAACGTTTTTTTGACAGAAAATTAAAGTGAAATTGAAAGTTACCTAAACTAGGGTTTCGGAGGCAGAATTAGGTCAAATTTGGTTAATCCGTAGCCACGGACCCCATGTCCGAGACCACGGACCCCAGCTAACCTAATTATACAAAAAGTCGAATTTGAAACAAGAAATTTGAAAAGTCCGGGGCCACGGACAAGGTGTCGTGGGCCCGGACATTATTTAGAAAAACCTAAATTTTGAAATTTTAAAATCCCACCGCCGTCCGTGGGTGTCCGTGGCCACGGACAACCCGTCCGTGGTCCCGGACCATAGGTCCGAGGTCACGGACCACCCACGGACAGGGGTTTTCTGATGGTTCCCGAGGGTGTTTTGAGCTCAAATTTTATGGGTTCGTAGCCTGAAAGATTTTAAACACGTTAGTAACTGAAAGAACTCAATTTGACATCAAAATTAATACGAAACTTAGCAAACAAGTAACAAGGCAGTAGCTGAGACAATTAACGATACAAAGCGAAAAAGAGTTTGTTTAAGCCCAAATTTTGAGGCAAGACCGATAATGTCGTGGGGAGTTAGGAAAGTGAGATTTCTACCTGTTCTACCTTCAGATTCACGATGATTCTTCACACCAGGATTCGTCGAGTGCTCCGTTGATGGCAGGCCCGAAGGGATTTCGAACCAAGCTTCTGGTTGCTGGTTGTTCTTGCTGTTCTTCACGTTTTGGAAGTGTTTTTGAGAGGTTTTGATGATTTTTGGTGCTTTGGGGATTGGAAAACGTGTTTTGACGGTGTGATTTGGGGGATTTTCGGTATGATTCGGGTGGCCGGGTGTTGAAAAAAGTGAGAGAGAGAGAGAGAGAGGGGTTTTTTGATTCCCTAGGGTTCTTGAGCATATGAGATTCTGATTTATCAAAAAACCTATCTTTATATAGACTTTCTTAAAGATAAAGAAAATCTAGTAAAAGTAAGATTTGTTGGCATTTTAATTAAATGACTTCCCAAAGGAATTTTGCTGTGAAATTTTAACCACATGTCAAGGATGGAGATTATGAATTTTCTGAGGTGGAATAGAATTTTTAAAATGTTGGAATATTTTAAAATTGAATTTCTCGTCAGATTCAGTCAGAAATTGCTAGAAAATTATTGGAAATTCGAAAAATCAAAATTCCAACGCCATTATACTTAAAATGTCATCCCTTACCAGGGTTAAAATATCAAAGCATTTCAAGCTGATTTGGGCATCTTTTGGAGGAGAGAGAAAGCTTATAGGTGGTCTTAGGAGCCTTAAAAATTACGAAAACGCCCTGATAATGATGAAGCTGCTCCCCATGCCCTGGAACGCGCCGATCGAGCCGGAATCTCTCACTACTTGATTGAAATGCCCCTCACAGCACCGAAACCTCGTAACCCTAACCAGGGGGGTCAAAATTTGGGTATAACAGAGGGGATCACTACTTTGATGAGAACTGAAAGAGTTTCTCAAGCGGCAGTGCAACACAATGACAGAACAAAGGCGGACAATATTTCATGTCCTTGTGTTGACTGTGGGGTCGTAAGGAAATATGTAGACATTGAGGAAATTAGATTTCATCTTAAGTCCCGTGGATTCATGCCACATTACAGAAGATGGAATTTTCATGGAGAAACTGCTACAGCTAGTGCTTCAACCGCTGCGATAGGGTGTTTTCTACTAGTGAGTGTATGGGAATGTGAGAAGTCCGAGAGTAGTCGAACATATGTGAAAGAGGTAGGAACTAAAAGAGAGTTCCAGGAGCTAGTTGAACCTTCCCACCATGCTAGACCTAGGGTGGGGTCGAAACCGGGGAAGTAAGACTATGCTCGAGAGCCATGTGTTTTGGCTAAGAAAGTATAAGAGAAACAAGCGTGACGTGGGAGACCTGTAGTGTCTCGAGAACTATAAGAGCTTGAGTATTAGTAACCCAAGAGTGTGGGTGAGATAAAGTATAAGTAACCCAAGACAATGGGTGAGTATAAGAATAAGTAACCCGAGAGAGTGGGTGAGTTATTGAATAAGTAACCAAGGCATAGTGAGGTATAACCCTCAAGGCCTTGGAGTAAATTGATACAACTAACAACCTCGTTATGTTAGTTAAGGATTGTATTCCATGGTTGAATGTGAATCCTTGTGTAGTGTACATATGTAATGTATTGCTATGTTGCATGATGATTGAATTAAAATGAATCTCATGCTCTCGACAAAAGTAGTCGGCGTACCCCGGTTAGCACACGGGTATGTGAATTTCATATGCAGCGTTAAGCTGAGCCCCTAGGGGAATCGTTTTTATTTTCAGGTACACCGAAGATGATTTCGTTCGAGAGTAGAACGGGGATGGTGGTTAAACATGGGAAGTTAGATTTTAATTTACTCATGTGCTTGAATGAGGTGTAAGACCGAATATGTTATCGGCATCGTATATTGTAGACTCGGTATAGTAAAGAACGGAATTGAGAATTGTATTTGTGACTCGATTAGAAGTGAAAGAGTAATGTATTGTATTGAGTACCCGGTTGTTCCAGTCCATCAGACCGTTACTGCATTTGAGTTAGGCCTGGTTAGCCACGTGGGTGGCTAACGACGTTGTATCACCCTCCGTTGTATGTAGAGTTCCGCTGCGAGTTTAATAGTAATTGAGTCAGTTTAAGAGGTAATGGTGAGTTTAGTGGTTGGGGTGTTACAAAAATGGTATCAGAGCGAAGTATCGCTCTGATGACTGGAAATACCGAGCTTAGGAAATACCGAGTTAGGAATTAGAGACTTAGGGCTAAGAGTTGAGTGATAGCGTGAGGGATGCGCTAGTTAGGAACTTTCAGTATGATCTGGATACCTACTATACCAAACCCGCCCTCCACAACCTCGTATAAAAGCTCGGGAAAGAACGCCAGAGAGATGGGAAAACCCGATCTGGCAGTCATTAAATATTTCCATATGAAACTAGAACCTGACATGCGGTAGATCCCGAGAACCGGAAATCCCGGAGACGGATCCCGCTGGAACGACAATAACCGTACTTAATGGCAGGAGATCGAGACATCCTATTCAAAGGAGACCGGAATCTGTGGCAGCAAGGGGTGACATGCTTAGAAGTCACGAGAACCCGGCTGGCCGAGCAGCAGCAAGAGGAAATGCACCAACCGTGCAACAAGGCGGGGAAATGAGAATAACGAAACCGAGACACGTGTCTACGGACCGCCATGGTTAAGTAATACCATCACTGGTATCCTAACCGACTAAGAAACTAGTCAAGAGTAGGTACACCCACCCTACCCCACCCGAAAAGGTTAGACAACTACTAGCATATTTACTGGACATACCCGATTAGGACTATCGAAGTAGTTCCTAAATGAGTTAAACCTCGGTAACCACAGTAAATAAGGGTCCCCGAGAAGGGAGAAGCACCCAGATGGATGATAGTCACGTCAAGACGAAAAAAGAAGCTCTGAAGAGTAGTTATCCAACTAAGGATCAAAGGAAGAGCCGGCAAAGCTACCGAATACAAATGTGAACAATACCATGATCGGTATAAGTTAACCCAAAAACCGCCTGTACCGCGCACTTGCCACGGGAAGTGCAGTAGTAGTAAGTACTAAGATGGCGAGAGAAGCCAATATAGCAACACAAACCCTAAGAATTTTGAAACGAAACCTCAGAAAGACCTAACGGCTTGACTATTGTATTAAGAGTATACTAGTCGGCGAGAAGCTAGACTTGGTAAGAAGCAACTGGCATTGAAATGCCATGAGGTTTTACTTTCAAAACTTAAATATTTTTTCAAACATAAAATTTTCCAAAAACCCCCAAATTTTAAAACCAAACCAGAGAGCCTCGATAAGTTATCATAGGACTATATAAGAGGAGTTGGCAACAAATACTTCACCTAGGCATGTGACCGACACTACAAGTTTACACAAACGAGACATGGGACGACCGCACTCCGAAGGAGCTTGCGGGCCTGACAGACCAGTTATGAGTTAGTCGGGTAAGTGGTAACGTATCAATAAGATACTCCATGTATGTATACTAGTAGAGTACGGAACACGGGAAGTAGTCGACTCCATACTACGGACGAAAGAGCCAATTCAGACCAGAACAACAGACTACCATGAATCATCAAGGAGGAGAACCCAGTAAGGACCTAAATATGTAGCGTTAAGAAGTGCTGGAAGCACATAATATTAAGTATAGACATTGGATATGTCTCAGGAAACACATGGTAACTGGAATGAATACCCAGCATAAACAATACATATCAGTGTTTGATGAACGGGAAAGAATTCCCACAACATACCTCACTGAAGAGATTAATGACCTGACTAAGATGGTAAAGGAGAAAGAATCAATGGTCTACCCGAGAATGGGAGATGTTACAACCCTAAATGGGATAGTTCAAAATACATATAACCGCAAGGCGGGGTAAGAAACTGAACATACCCATGAGTTCAAGCCAGATGTAATGGTGCAACTCAGTAACACCCAGGAGCAATCCGTGAAGGGTACCGAGTCGACAATAGTTGAGAGATATCGTGTTGAGAACACAAGTGTAAAGCGAACTGTAACACCCCTACCATTAATACAATCATTACCGTCCAATCTCCTCGTACTTCCAGATTCGCGCAGCGGATACATACTTACATACAGTGGGTGATACAATGCCGTTAGTCACCCACGTGACTAACAAGGCTACTACTTCTACATACAGCATCGGTCTGATGGACCGGAATATCCGAGTGCTGCACAAATACAATCTTCACTACAATTACCAATTAGGTACTACAACTTCCCATTCAATGCAATACTCCATAAGTTCAGTACATGCTAATACACCGAGTATGCTAAGATCCTTATACAAGTAGAATACCTCTTTCAATTCCATACATACTCATTAAGAGTCTAACTACTACCCATTCCTCACAAACTACTTACTTCCTAGGTACAAGGGTGTACTGCTTAGTACACCTCTACATTGTACTTCTACTATCCAATCGTAGTCACCGGTCTCTTGCTTGACCATATCCGCTTGTACTTGCACACTAAAAATGTTCCCCCGAGGGGGTCAGCTTTCGCTGAGCATGATAACGCATACCCCGCGTACTAGTGAGGGTACGCCGACCACTTGGTCGAATACATGCGATTGATTTCATTCAAACATACATGCATACATGCTCTTATACATAACATTACAATACATTACGCAAGGAATACATACATACACATCAATACATGCTCTTCAATGCATACATGGTAACCCATGCAAGCCATCAAATATATTCTTACCTTTCCGGGATCCGCGTTACACAATATATATACAATACATACAATACATACATAATACACCATCCTTGTTAGCTCATGTTGTCCACCCGGGTTAATCGGTGGAGAATTACTCTTTTAACTCATTCCATAGTACTTACACATACATACTCATCACTCATACATACTACTTACTTACTTACTCTTACTCATGTTAAGCGTCGGGACCCTCCGGCCCGGGGACTACTCTCTCTCCGTCCCACCACGGGATTACTTGACTCACCAATCCGGGATGCTAACCCATTTAAGGGATTGGGCCGCGGATCAGTTTAGAGTCAGGAATCGGATCCAACCTCTTGTGTCTCCTTATCCTCACACTGGCCGAAGCTATATCGGACTTCTACTCATTCCAATTTATTCCTTACTTATGTTAGGAGTTAGGTATTAGGAATTAGCAGAAGTCATTCATTCAAGCCACATACATAATCATTGTTCATATGCACATCCATACCCATACAATACAATATACAAGTACACTACAAGATACAAATACACTTCATCATTATTCATATATTTCATGAATTATAATACAGTGTTCAAGACAATAAATATCAAGAACAACATAAGTCAAGTACAGGTAGTGCAATATTCCTATTCATGCATTTATCTTATTTAGGTGATCAAAAGCACACAAATCGGGTAACCAGATTACGATCAGGCATGAAGAAATCATACCGTTCACCGTTGTACTTTAATTTGACATTCCTCCGGTGTTCACAATTCAAATCCTATTATATACATCAAGTGATTAATCTTACTATCATTAACTTAACTCGATTACTCTCACGTTTCCTAACTCATACTTACTAAGTATTTGAAGTTCTTATACTTACACATTGTTTACTTTCTTTAAGTTTATTTCCTTACTTAACATTGGTATACTTACATATATGTACATATGTATATGTGGGTATATATATAATTATTATTTAATTTAATTACACACTTTTTTTTTGTATGACTCGACCGACCTTACCCAGGGTCGGACCCAAGGTCGGTCGAAGTCAGTAGGGTACTCACGCTGGAAAATTACAGGGCCGACCGACCTTGCCAAGTCCGGTCCCAAGGTCGGTCCATTCCAGTGAGTTTTGGTTTCGAAATTCTGGAGTCGACCGACCTTGCATGTCCGGTCCCAAGGTTGGTCCATTCCAGTAAGTTACATTACAGGCGAATTTTTAGGCCGACCGACCTTGCAAGTCCGGTCCCCAAGGTCGGTCCATTCCAGAAGCTTTCCGCCCTTTGTAAATCTGGGCTCGACCGACCTTGCAAGTCCGGTCCCAAGGTCGGTCCGGCCCAGTAATTGCATTTTTATTTCTGTTTTCAGTCCCTCTTCTTACCCATTACTTCCCCATTGTTCCTACACTTAATCCCACATGTTTTAACACTAATTAAACCTCCTAATACCCCTTAGTTCATCCCTTAATTTATCACACCATTCTATACTAATCCACTCACTTGTTTTCTAAATTCATTCCAGCACTTACACTAGTTTTTCCTACTTGCATTTGCTACAGATTTTCAAAACTCAATTCTCCCATCCAATACTTCTACTACCGATACCATTACTAGCATCTCAAATACATTCCCAAGTAATTACACCATCTATACCCAAGTCCAACCTTCATTTTACCAAGTCTTATACTCTAGTTCTTCCTAGTTTCTCCAAGACAATCCAATACCTCTTGCTACAGATTTTATATCCTTTCATTATCTTACCACAACTACTATTCCATAGTTATTAAACATCTCTACTAACTCCAATACACCCTTGGTTTTCCCATTCACCAAGTCCTCCATACATGTACATATCCCTACCAAAATTTTGCCATAGTTCATCTATATTTCTCACTTATCCACATATGCACTTTCTCATCAAACTCATTCCTAATCTAGCCAAACCACAAGGGTTCTACCAGCATACATACAAAACCTTAGTACACCATTACTTCCTCAATGACAATACCAATACATCATTACTTCCTCAATCCACATTACTAATGCACATACACAATACACTTGGCTCCAAGGCCTACAATTCACATACTAGTTCACAAATACCCAAAATTCCACAATTACATTACCAATACATTCTTTGGGTTCTTTAAATTGGTTTACCCATTCCCATTACTCTAATGCATTAAATTTATCCTTCAAGAAAGAGCTCTTACCTTAAGCTCTTATTTCCTCTTTCCTTTTCCACCTCTTCTCCTCTCTTCCTTGTACAATTCGGTCACATGGGGAATGGAGTTGCCAAACTCCATTCCCATCACCCAAAGCACACATAAACAAGTGTAATTAAAATACTAACCCTTAAATTAATGCTAGTTCATTAAAATGCTTAAAGCAAGTTTCTAGGGTTTACCTTTGGGGTGTGTTAGGAGGGGTTTTAGCCCTTGGTTCAAGAAGGAGAATCTACCACCATTGCAAGGTGAAATTGGTGCTCAAAAGAGAGAGAGAAAACAAAGCATTGCAATGGGCAAAAATCGGCTAACCAAGGAAGGTGAAGAAAACTTGAATCTTTCATGGAGATTTTTACCTTAATGGAGAGAGGGGACTCCAAGCTACCCATTGGTGTTATTTTCTCTTTGAATGGGGAAAACCCATGGAGATGAACTTCCTCATTTTTAGATTTTGAAAAGAGAGAAGTGTAGAGGATGATGAGGGGATTACAAATATGTAATTATTTTGCATTTGGGGCTCACATGAGGATGGAGCATGAAGAAGAAGATGAGAAGCCATTGAAGCTTCTCTTGGAGCTTCCAAAATCGCCCAACCAGAAGAGAGAGGAGGAGAAATCGGTGGAGGGGGAAGAGGGTAGGAGAGAGATGAGGGAAATCAGAGAATGAGAGGTGAGAGAGTGTTATTTACCTTTTTGTACTTTTACTTTTTGCTTTATGATTTACTTATTTGTTAACTAGTTACATGTGTGTGTGAGAGGTTATTTAACCCATTAAAAACCGGCCCCCTACAGTTACACTAGTTGGAGCATTTTTCGTCTTTTACAGAAAACGCTCGTTATTTTACCCGGTTTAGGTACTATTCACTAACCGGGCCCGTTTTCCGGAATTTTCTCGTTTATTTATTTTTATTGGTTATTAAGCTTCCATAAATGCTTAATAATATTTATTTAATGACTTATAATTTTTACAGGTTCGTTTGACCACTTAAAATCACGTTTTCGGGTTTTCTCGGAAAACGTGCGCTAACGCTCTATTAGCGTTTTAATACATTATTTAGATCCGTTTTCTTCGGGAGTTGTTCCCATATATTATTTAGATCTTATTAAACCTTTGGAATCCATATAATACGCTATCCGGGATCTCATACCTCCTATGGTTATTTAACGCTTATTTAGCGTTTTTCGCTTTTTAAGCGTTTCTTTATTTCTTTTGGATTTATTTTTCCTCACCAATACTACTTAAGCATTATTAGGCTCTTAAACAAGGATTAGAATAATCTTAATCACTATATTTAAGTTTGGGGTATTTCATGAACAATCGGGTAGAACCCAAAGGAATCCCACGTAACACGGGATACCCTAAATTGCCAGATGGCATGAATTAATATCAAGATACTTAAAGGGCCTTCCATGTACGAAAGCGTGATGAGACAACCATATCAAAGAGCCCAGCAATACCTCTAAACCATTTAATGGTGTACGGAGAAGCAGAAATTTGTATAAACAGCCCGCAAAGAGCATGGCTCGAGGCAATGTGGTTTGTAAGCCAGAAAACCAACTACAATGTGTAGATCCAAACGTTGCAAAACCTATGCATAAGGGCATAAGAGGAATCGTGGGGAATGAACCACTTCCTTATAGTGGGGATACCCCTCGTTATGGTGGGCCTATGCAGCGGCAATTATGTGGACCCTCCAGAGAACGGCTACCACCTAAGAATGTAATGTGAAACGCTAGAGCGGTGTAATGAAACTTGAGCATGTGTTTATTTCCAAGAAGTAATTGAACAAAAATTGCATCTAGAAAGCTTTGATAGCAATGGACTGAATCCGAGAGAGTAATCGGTTGAGTAGTAAACACAGTATGTGCAATACGAATTGTAGAGTAAACAGTGCGCAAGCGCGCAGAGAGAGAGAGATTTAAAAAGAGTAGTATATCCTATTGAGCCAAGTGAATGGCAAGCCATAGTATAAATGACGGGAATACGTGAGCGGAAACTAAAGTAGTAGTGGATGCCATGTAAATGAGTAAGAACATGGTACG
Organism: Limonium bicolor; assembly: GCA_023374045.1. Lineage (NCBI taxonomy): Eukaryota > Viridiplantae > Streptophyta > Magnoliopsida > Caryophyllales > Plumbaginaceae > Limonium > Limonium bicolor. The sequence continues at coordinate 155,321,450 of CM041777.1, read as the reverse complement.
CAGCGAGCGACCATTGTAAGAGTATATAATGATATGGAGTTGATGAATCAGGATGGTAGACATAGCGGACAACAAGGAAACAATGTTCATTCCTATTGCGATCACATAAGGGATTTACTCCCAAGGGTTTACGCCTCTGCACTCTGTAGGACTGAGTGTTTTGGTATTGCACTTGTGCAGCAATGATCTAGTGGGATAGCTAGGAATTTGGGAAATGTCAATTTTGGTAAATCCTTCCTTTCGCCAACGAACATGGTGCAAGCCTGTTGAGCGAAAACCTAGAGAAATAGTCGTGCGGCCGTTGGCCAAAGATGCACGAAGAACGTGGACCCATAACCCACAGGCCCCAGGACCGATGCATAATAAACGCAAGATAGTACAGAAACATGTAAACAAACATAATTCAGAAGCCACTATTAAACGAGGAAGCACTACATACTGAGTAGTAGCTTGACCTCAACTGATAATAAGTCGGAAAAAGTAAGTGAATAATCATGAAGGTATACAGTGTTATACGAAATAGATTTCCAGAGAACTGGAGAGAAAATCTATAACTCATCGAATTCGCATACGGTAAGAGATACCACGTGACGATTGAGAAACCTTTATTCCCAAGACAAAAAGGGATAAAAAGGAACTGTATAATACATTGAGAATTCCAAAAAGGGTGAATTAAGCGCTAGTTATCATGTCACACAGCAGAAGCTAGTGGGCCGTAATTCAAAGGTTAAGTATACCTGGAAAATGTGAGTAAGTGGCTAATCATAAATGCCTTGAAGCCTTAGAGGCTAGAACCGAACCTGGTTATGAGTTAATTAACCGCATCGAAGTTAAAACACTTCATGATACTCAAATTAGCGAACCAATGTTCAGTAATAACATATGGTCGATTACGCGGGCATAACCCCTTTTAAGGGGGGTAGGGCGAGAAACCGCTTAGAGTATGTTTTACGTATAGGTGCATAAACTACTATGTGCATAGCACAAAAGAAATTGTTTTGATGATTAGAACTCATGTTACACAAACATGTGTACCCATTCATTGTGTAATTAGGGTTATTACGCATGAGAGATGCGAGTAACGTGCGTATAATATTTATGAAAAGAGGAGTAGAGAAACTCCTAGGGAATGAGAATCCCTATAGTATATGTCTATTGAGATTAGACATGAGATATTATGAGTTGAATCGGTATGAAACCGATGTGTAACCTAATAGGAAGTGAGTTTCCTAGGTGATTTTAAATGAGAATGATTGATGGAGTGAGTTCCATCCTTTGGAGTTGTTTGATTGATGTTTTAAATTGAGTAACAATCTGACTAATGAGGCCATAAGTATGGGATGCCTAGGTAAGGTAGTGAGCAATAATAATGACGGATGACCTAAGTTATAGGAATTTGAGATAAGTTAAAAATGGATTATTTTATGAATATAACTAGAAAGAGTATAAGATAGAAAATGAAAATGTTTGACTATCTGATTGTTTGAAACTGACGAGGGAGGTGGAACTTGATCTGCTAGCGATCAAGGGAAACGAACACAAATTGGGGTGGAAGGATAGTTCAACACTGATGCTAATCACATCAGGGTTGGATGATTCTTGAATCTCCTATAAGTGGTCACAAGTAATCACGCTAAACAGCTACCATAAACCAGATTTGGAGTTGTGTGATGTTTTAGAAAAGAATTTTCAAACATAATTTGAAAAAGGATCTTCCTTCGAGCATGAAGGCGAAAACTGGTTTTGAAACCATTGCACCGTACGTGCGGCGGTCCTAAGTGACCATTTGGGGCAGTGACAGTGTGTGATTTTTCCAAAGGCAGCGGGACAGGGAAAGTACCCTGAGAATGTCCTGTGTTGAGTGAGTTAACCAGAGTGCCTAAGGACATGTATATGTGTAACGTTTTGATCAGAACCGAAGGACCGTCGGCCAGAGAGAGTAAGTGCCCATTTGTCATGAAACGGCCGTGGACCAGAGAGCATAAGTGTCCAACGTGACCGGTACCTAGGGGATTAGTAGTGTATTACTCAATATGGATTCGAGGACTGTAGTGCCTTCTTGTCTTCGGACACATTCCATGTAGAGAATACAAAGAGTATTTTTTATTGCTATGCATGCTGTGATATGTGTGTGGTATGTGTAGCGTGTACAGAGACAAACCTGTGAGTCTGTAAGGTCGTATAAAGATTACGACCTTGACATAGAGTATCTATGTGAGTAACAATATTAGATTCACCAACTTTAAGTTCTTTAAGGGGGGTAGATTTTAATACCCTCGTTAATTTACCCGGTGGTGCCTAGAGAGCCTAATGGTGCCTAGAGAGCGTTGGTAAAGAGAATAAAACCAAAAGAAAAGAGAAAATGTGTAAAACACGAAAAACGCGCAATAAACGAGTAAAGGAGATATATGATCGTTAGGGCCCGAGATGGATTCCTAAGGCTTAATTATGCCTAATTAGTATGTGGGAATGATTCCCGAAGAAAACGGATCCATATAATGGATTAAAATGTAAACGGAGTTTTAAAGCACATTTTTCGAGAAAACTCGAAAATGTGACTTTAAGTGGTCAAATAGACCCGTAAAAATTATGGTTGACTATATAACTATAATTAAGTATTAATGGAAGCTTAATAACCATTAAAAATAAAGAAACGAGAAAAATACGGAAAACGGGCCTGGTTGATGAATAGAGCTGAACCGGGTAAATTAACGAGCATTTTCTGTAAAAGTTGAAAAATGCTCTCGGGATATTAAACTGGTGGGGCAAGTTTTTAAGAGCACAAATTAGCTCTCTCACACTAGTATAGCTTATTAATGTGATGAGTCATAAAGTAAAGAGCGGAAAAGTACATAAATTGAAAAATTACCTCTTTCCTCTCAATTTCTTCCTCTCTCTCCTTCCCTTTTCCTTTCTTCCACCATGAGCACTCCCCACCTTCCTCATTCTGGCGATTTGAGCTGCTCCAACAAGCTCCAATGGCAGCCTCCCTTACTCTCCATGCTCAAGCCATGTTAGAGCTCCGAATGAAAAACCGAACACATATTCTTATTCCCCTCTTCAAGCTCTACACTTCCCTCTTTTCTAAATCTCCAAAGGAGGTAGTTTTCCTCCATGGATTATTGGCTTTTGAAGAGTAAACTACACCATCTTGAAGCTTGGAGCCTCCTCTTCCACTTAAGGTAAAAATTTCAAGGAAAATCTCACATTTTCCCCATTTTTACCCTTGGCTGATTTTAGCCTCTAATGGAGCCTTGTCCTTCCCTTGTATAAGCATTGTTTCAATCCACAAAATCTTGGTGGGAGCTCCTTCTTGATTTATTGGGCAAACCCCATTCTAGGGTTTAAAGGTAAATCCTTAAATTTGAGCTTTAAACATCCCCTCTTGCAATTTAGAGTAGTTAATGATGCTAAGTGCCCCTTTACTTGGTCTCATTCCTCATGGGTGTCAATGTGAAGTTGGGCAACTCCATACCCTTGGCCGGTTTTCAAGAGAGGAGATGGAAAGAAGAGAAAACAAGAGAAAACAAAAGGATTGAAAAGAGAAGGCTTGTGAACGTAAGGTAAATAATCTACCTTGGAGCCTAGTGTAATGCCTTTAGAATTTTGGGATGGGAAGTAATTAAATGAACCTAAAATTTGTGTTAAATATGTACTTTGTGATAGTTGAGAGAATTATGAATTAATGCTTGATTTAAGAGTTATGCATTTTATGATTTATGCATTGTGTTGTAATTGAAGAAGTTGGTGTGTTTTGATGGATTTAAGTGTGCTGGTAGAACCCTTATGGGGTTGGTTAGTTTTTGGATGAATTTTGTGAAAGTATAAGCTTTTGGGAAATGTTAGAAAAGTAGCCGGGTTACGGCGAAATTTAGGTTGAAACCAAAGGATTTTGAGAAATGAGACATGTGGAGAATGTCCTAGGTTTAGCTAGGTGTTGTTAGAGCTTGACTTGGGTAAATGATCACCCTAGGATGTAAGAGGAAAATTGTGGAGAGAGGATGCAAAATTTGTAGCATAAATGTGTGAGAAAGTCTTGGAATGGCTTGAGATGAACAAGAGTGCTAAACTTGTGAAACAAGGAGTGAACTTGGGTTTTAGTAGTGCATTGGCCTAGGAATTATTTGGAATGGTCAAAATGAAAGAAAACAAAGTGCAAAGTGTCGAGGAGAAGTTACAAATGCATTAGTGTGCATTAGTGCAAAATGAGAATGGAAAATTTGTGAGATTGAGCAAGAATTGGAGCAAGGATTAAACCTATGATTTGAAGAGGTTTAGAGCATGTTTTAGGGTGATTAAACATGTGGAAAACTTGTGGAAAGATTAGGGAATGATTAGGGGTGGATTAAGAATGGATTAGGGGCTGAAAATTGAAGTTTTAGCAGCTTTTTAGCAGGGTCCGAGACTTAGGGTCCAGGACTTAGGGACCTCCTATATGAGGATTTGACCCGGTATAATAAAATAGCCGAAAGTATAAGTATACGAAAGTTTGGGGCAACCCTTAAACTTAAGAACACCCGAACTTAAGGAAATGTTCCCAAAGTCATTAGAAACATCGAGAGTGATGATTCTAGACTAATATACATAATTATATTATAACTCCGAGAGAGGAGTGTATGGGAATGTGAGAAGTCCGAGAGTAGTCGGACATATGTGAAAGTGGTAGGAACTAAAAGAGAGTTCCAGGAGCTAGTTGAACCTTCCCACCATGCTAGACCCAGGGTGGGGTCGAAACCGGGGAAGTAAGACTATGCTCGAGAGCCATGTGTTTTGGCTTAAGAAAGTATTAAGAGAAACAAGTGTGACGTAAGAGACCTGTAGTGTCTCGAGAACTACAAGAGCTTGACTATTAGTAACCCAAGAGTGTGGGTGAGATAAAGTATAAGTAACCCAAGAGAATGGGTGAGTATAAGAATAAGTAACCCGAGAGAGTGGGTGAGTTACTGAATAAGTAACCAAGGCATAGTGAGGTATAACCCTCAAGGCCTTGGAGTAAATTGATACAACTAACAACCTCGTTATGTTAGTTAAGGATTGTATTCCATGGTTGAATGTGAATCCTTGTGTAGAGTACATATGTAATGTATTGCTATGCATGATGATTGAATTAAAATGAATCTCATGCTCTCGATAAAGATAGTCGGCGTACCCTGGTTAGCATGTTGGGTATGCGAATTTCATATGCAGCGCTAAGCTGAGCCCCTAGGGGCATCGTTTTTATTTTCAGGTACACCAAAGATGATTCCATTCGAAAGTAGAACAGTGATGGCGGTTAAACATGGGTAGTTAGATTTTAATTTACTCATGTGCTTGAATGAGGTGTAAGACCGAATATGTTATCGGCATCCGTATATTGTAGACTCGGTATAGAAACGAATGGAATTGAGAATTGTATTTGTGACTCGATTAGAAGTGAATGAGTAATGTATTTGTATTCAGTACTCGGTTGTTCCAGTCCATTAGACCGTTACAGCATTTGAGTTAGGCCTGGTTAGCCATGTGGGTGGCTAACGGCGTTGTATCACCCTCTGTTGTATGTAGAGTTCCGCTGCGAGTTTAATGGTAATTGAGTCAGTTTAAGAGGTAATGGCGAGTTTAGCGGTTGGGGTGTTGCACCATTTTATTTTTTACAATTTGGATTTCGGTTAACCGAATTATCCAAATGATCACCCCTAGTGAACACAACCTTAACAACCCCCAATTTCAAGGTAAATCTATGCTTAAACTAAGCTAGTAATATACTTAAATTTGTTGTCAATGTCACAAGTCTAACACACTTGTTTTTCCCTTGCAAACTGTTGCCGAACATGTGCTGGAACCATGGAAATATTCTGCACAAAATGAAGAAATCAAGTCCAAATTGTAAACTTATCAAAGTGATTAATTTACCCCTTGGTAACACTTACTAACTAAGCTTATCTGTTAGTTTATGTTCAAAAACTAACTTAAGCATTTTATTAACCTAGTCGTGAGCTGTTGGAAGGCTTTGGCTAATTTTATTTGCTAAAAAACCAAGTAAGTATACTAAACCAACTTATTATATAGTTTTTATGTCATTATGTTACACATAATAAAAGTTGTGGGAATTTATGGTGGTTTATGATCTAAATGTGTATTAAAATGTTTTATAACATTGTTGGTTAGCTAACCTAGTATTTAAATGACTTATAAGGTCAAGGAAATGATATAAGTTGTTAAAATGCAAATTATAAACAGATATGGGTAAGGGTGTAAAAAGCCGTAAGGATCTTATGTCATTTGTGACATTTAAGTGTAAATTTTATTACATGTCGGTGTTGTAATAAGGCCATGCACTTTAGGCCATTTAATTTTATGTATTTTAAGTTAAAAATGAATTTAAGATGATAATAAACATTACCGAAATATTCTGGGGTCATTTAGTAATTAAAATAAATTTGGGAGACTAACTATAGGGTATAGCCGAATATTAGGCATTAAAAGCTTATTCTATGAATTTTATAAAGTTCAATAAAGTTTAGTGGAAAAAATGTAATTTCTGGAAAATTATGGGTCAAAAACATAATTAATAAAACTGTGGTCAAACTGGTAGTCTATAGGTCAATATTGACCATATTAGGAGCCTAGACCAAAACTAAAAACTTAAATAATTAAAATATGATCTTATAGTAATATTATAATGAAATACCCCAAACTTAATTAGGGTGATTAAATTACTCTAATATGATATTGAGGGCCTATTAGTGCCTAATGAATTTTGGTAAAAAGAATAAATCCAAATGAAACAAGAAAAATGCTTAAAAATCGAAAAACGCTAAATTGAGCGTTAAGTGACCCTAGGAGGAACACAACCTTGAAAAGGGCATTGGATGGATTTTAAAGGCTTAATAATTCCTAAATAATTTAAGGGAGCAATTCCCGAAGAAAACGAATCCATAAAACGAATTAAAAAGCTAATAAAGCTTTAGCGCACATTTTTTTCGAGAAAACCCGAAAACGTGACTTTGAGCGGTCAAATGAACCCGTAAAAATTATAGTTCATTAAATAACTATAAATATACATTAATGGGAGCTTAATAACCATTAAAATTAAAGAAACAAGAAAATTCCAGAAAACAGGCCCGGTTAGTAATAGTGCTAAAACCGGGTAAATTAACAAGCGTTTTCTGTAAAGGATGAAAAACGTTCCAGCTTGTGTAATATGTGGGGTCGGTTTTTAATAAATAATAAGCCCTTTTACACTCTTGACTAGTTAGCTAAATAATTAAGTAAAAAGAGCAAAAAGTAAAAAGGGTACAAGTACACCTTTTTCTCTCTCTCCTCCTTTATTTCTTTTCCCTCCTCTCTTTCCTCTCTTTTCTTCCTTCCTTGCCGATTTCTCCCCTCTCCCTCTGGTTGCTGTTGTTTATGTGCTCTCCACCCACATCCATGGCTTCTCCACCTTCTCTCCCATGCTCTAGCTTCATTAACGCTCCAATCACAAAAATAAATACATATTCTTCTTCTCCTCCTCAAGCTCTACACTTCCCTCTTTTCAGAATTTCAAATGGAGGAAGTTTACCTCCATGGGTTTTGGCCATTTGAAGAGAAAAGCACACCATTTTGAAGCTTGGGGGCTTCTCTTTCCATTAAGGTAAAAAGTTTCCAAGAAAACTCATCTTTTTCCCCATCTTTGGTGCTAGCCGATTTTACCCATTCTCATGCCCTGTTTTTCTCTCTTTGTGGAGCTCCATTTCAACCTTCCAATGGTGGTGGAACCATCTCCTAGAATCAAGGGGTAAAACCCCTCTTAAAAAGCTCCAAAGGTAAACCCTAAATCATGATATTCTAAGCCCTCCATTGAATTAGTGTATTTCAAAGGTTTAGGATTTTAATTGTGTGTATTTTGTGTTTCTTGAATGTTGGGATGGAGTTTGGCAACTCCATTCCCACTTGAACGAAATTGGGAAGAGGAAGAGCAAGAGGAGAATTAAAAGAGGAACTTGTGAAATTAAGGTAAGAAATCTACCTTAAACTTTGTTTTGATGGTTTTGGAAATTGGGATGGGTAATTTAATGAATGAACCCAAATTTGTGAGGAAAATGTGTTTGATTGTGATAGGAATAAGTTATGAGATTTTGTTTGAATTAGGGGCCTTAGAGCCAAGTGATTTGGAATTGAGTTTATATTGTTGTTTAGTGAATTTTTGAATTAAGTTTGTGTTCTGGTAGGACCCTTTAAGGGTGTGGCTAGGTTAGGAATGGAAATTGATGAGAGTTGATGGTTTGGGATAACTTAAATTTATGGGGAGGTTTTGGCAAAAATTTTGTATAAATAATGTGTTCTAGGTGTTGTAATGAGTAAGAACAACCTAGGGAATGAACTAGGTATTGGAAGGGATTTATTTGGATTAGTTAACCACTTTTTAGTGCATATAAGGGTAGGAAAAGGAAGAGACTAAAATCTGTAACAAGAGGGTGTTATAGTGCATTGGAATAACTAGAAAAGACTTAGTGTTTATAACTTGTGAAAGAAGGAGTGAACTTGGGTTTTAGAAGTGCAAATGTCTAGAAATGAATTGGTAATGGTCAATAATGATTTAGTAAGGTGGTAGGAGGTGTTAAACTACCAAAAGGAATTTAGAAATGCACAAGTGTGCAAAACACAAATGTGAGAATGAAAGTTTGATTAAATTTGAGCAAGAATTAGAGTAAGGATTTGACTAATGATTGGGAGAGGTTTAGAGCATGTTTTAAGGTGTTTAATTATGTAGGAAACTTGTGGAAAGATTAGGGAGTGATTGAGGGTGGTTTAGGGGTTGAAATTTTACCTTAGTAGCAGGTTTTAGTAGGGTCAGAGACCTAGCCCTTGTTTAAGGTCCCGGACCGCATCAAAAAATAGGCCGGGAGTGAATGTAGGAATTGGTCTGGGACTTAAGTCCAGGACCAAGTCCCGGACCAGGTGTAAAATTGAGACGAGAGTCACTTTTTGTATTGGTCCGGACCAAGTCTCGGACCACCCCCAAAATTGCCTAGAAAGTGTTTTTAAGGGTTCTAAACATGGGGGATGAATGGTATTGGTTTTAGATGATGTTTAGGTGTTTTTTGGTGACCTTTAAAGGTCCTAAGAAGTCTAAACAAGTGTTGGAAGTGAGTGAGTAAGTTGTGAGTTTAAGTACACTAAGTTAAACCTAAATAACGGGATAACGGGGTAAGTACGGAAGTAGAAATTATGTACCTACCGTAACGCCTTAATATTAATTGAACCATTTGACATGAAAATAGTGGTTCAAGAGTAAGACACGAGGAACAAATGTGAGCCAAGGAACGTGAGAACACCCGGTAAAGTTAACCCCGGTGAAAGGTTTGATTTCCTCATGCTCTGTATCCTAACTTGGTTACCCGATTTGTGTGCTTGTTTGATTGTGTGATCACCTAACAAGATAAATGCATGAACCGGATTGTGTGCATGTATTAGTGCTTGTATTGTATTGTGGTTTGTTGGATTGCATTGTGAACATAAAGTTTGTATAATTCATGAAATGTGAATTGTGAATGAATTGTTTGAATGTTGAAAGTGTATGGTAGTGCGACTCATGGTTGAGTCTTATGTGAGTAGAGACTCGTAGAAAGAGTCAAGTTGTGAACTAATAAAAGGTGGAAACACACTACAACTATCGAACCAATACTCGGTAACACAAACCTATGAACGCACTGGAACGTGAGAAAGTATTCGGGAGTAGTAACCTCCCGATAACGGTCAGAGAACCGAATTGATTTAATCCACACAATAAATAATAGTGCAAGTATATGAGTAACCTCTATCTAGAGGATGGATAATTGTTCAAATTATGAACCTTGAGTAAAGTAAAGCATAGTAAGGGATCACCAAACCCCTTAGAAATATATTCGAACCCCAATGAGAGGAACAGACTAAAATGAACAATGTCACAGACATGAGCGTATTCGATAAGTTGGGTAAGACCTTAATTCTTAGAATACTAGACATTGAGGAATTCCCTAAGATGATAGATGTTATCAAGAGAGATACCTCTAGGCTAATCCATGAGATTGTGAAATGACTCCGAGAGAGGAGTATTGGGAATTTGAGTGGTCCGGTAGAGAACTGGACATTTGTGAACTGAGGAGCAATGTATAGCTCCTTTGTATTTGTATGCCGGTGATGGGTTTTGTTGTATGACCCTTCCCGGAGGTCGTGGCTAAGACTTAAAAGATGCTATGAGATTGAGTATTGAATTGAGTACGTGGGTATGAGAATTGAGTTGTGACTTGAGAGATTTGAGAATTTGAGTTCGAGTGGAGAATTGAGTTGAGATATTGTAGATCTTGTTGAGATGTGAGTAGGAGTACCAAGAGAGTGGGTAAGTCAATGAACAATAGGTAAGGCCTAGTGAGGTTGAAACCCTAAGCCTAAGTAAAGAACAAGTTAAACAAACCTCTTGATGTGTGTGTTAGTGTTTGTGTTCTTTGAACCTTGATTGTGTTGACATACATATATAATGTAATGTTGTCTTGCAAGTGTTTTGAACTAAAATGAACCACATGCTCTCGACCAATTTAGTCGGCGTACCCTCGCTAGTGCGCGGGGTATGCGGAAGTCATATGCAGCAATTTAGCTGAGCCCCTAGGGGCATTGTTTTTAGTTTTCCAGGTACAACGAAGCCGTCAACCGTTTGAGAGTAGACGGGGTTGTTATTGTTATGGGTAGTTGTTTAAGGAAATGTATTTGTGTATTGCGGGATTGTAAGTACAATATGTTATTGATAAGCGAGATGAGACTTGTAGTATAACTCGGTTATAGCATTGAATGGAGATTGTATTTGTATATCATGGGATTGAAGGTTGTATTTGGGAATTGTTAAGGGAATGGAATGTATCATTTTGTATAGTGTACTCGGTAAAGACCCATCAGACAGATATTGTGTGATTGTTGTTTGGAATTGGCCTTTTAGTCCACGTGGGTGACTAACGACATTGTTTCACCCCCGGTTGTATTAGAATCTCCGCTGCTTGTGTATTGATAATGGAGACGGTGTTAGGAGTAATGGTGTGATTACCGGTAGGGGTGGTTACAAAAAGTGGTACCAGAGAGAAGTATCGCTCTGATGGTCTGAATACCGAGTTTAGGAAATACCGAGGTTAGGGCTAAGGTTGAGTGTTAGCTTGTGAGGTACGCAGTAGGAACTGCCAGTGTGATCTGGATACCTATATAACCAATCCCGCCCTCCGCAACCCCCGTTATAAGTTGGAGGAGAATGCCAGAGAGATGGAAAGACCTCTTATACTCGAGAAAACCTGATCTGGCAGTTATAGAATAAAATTTGTAAAGAGAAAGAACCTGCCATACGGTAGATTCCAAGAATTGGAAGTCCCGAAGACGGTTCCCGTTTGAACAACAATAACCGTACAAAACGGCTGAAGATTGAAGATCCTAAATATAGGATAATGAAATTTACGGCACCATGGGGCGACATGCTTCGCAGTCGCGAGAACCATGCGCAGCCAACAAGAGGGGAAGCATAACTACGCAATGAAGCGAAAAGGAAGAGTAACAAAACCCGAGACAAGAGAGTCTGCGGACTGTAATGCCTGACAATACCTCCAACGGTATACTAACCGACTAAGGAATTAGTCGAGGTTGGATAACTCCAAACCTACAAGGCCAATAGGACTACGATGTAGTTCCTGAAGATCAGACAAATCTCGATAACCACCGCAAAGGCATGGGAACGAGCAACGAAGCAAGGTACATGGAGTACCACAAGGATCGGGGAAGCACCCAAATTAACAATAACCTTGTCAAGAACACTGAGAAGCTACTAAGGAGTTCGATCACTAAGATAAAAAATGGATGGAAGATCCAATAAAACCAACAAGTATGATGAAAACAATACCGTAATCGGTACAACTTAACCTGAAAACCGACGTACCCGCTCACTTGCAAAAGCAAGTGCAGCAACAACAAGACAAGTGGGAGGACGTTTAATAACTAACAAGTACTTACTAAAGTACCACCATGACAATGGAAGCAAATGAAAGATTGTCAAACCGAAGAACTTGAACAACGAAGCCTTGGAAAGGCCTAATGGCCTGACCATCATATCAACGAGCATACCAGTCAGTGAGAAGCTAGACTTGGTCAATACCTCAGACGTGACAACGCCATGAAATTTCCTTTCAAACCCCAGATTTCAATTTCAAACCCAAATTTTTCTTTCAAACATAAACCTTTCTTTTAAACCTCAAATCTTTAAAACCAAACCAGGAGAATCACGGTGAGTATCATTGAATGATACAAGAGGAGTTGACAACAGAATACTTCATCTAGGCGTGTGACGAGCACTATGAGTGTACCCAAATACGGGATGTGGGACGACCGCACTCCGAAGGAGCTTGCGGGCCTGACAGACCATTTGTGAGTTAGTCGGGTAAGTGGTAATGTACGAATAAGGTACCCCACGTATGTATACATGTAGTGTATGAAACACGAGGAGTAGTCAGCTCTATTCTACGGACCATAAGGTAAGTCAAACCGAAACAGTTGGACGCCTCAAACAATCAAAGAACTCAAATAAGCTTACAAGCTAAAGGAGTCAAGAACTTACTCCAGGATGATGATTAAGAGTTAGGAAGTGCAAGAAGCACTAGTAATTGACTAAAGACATTGGAGATGTCTCAGGAATTTGAAACAAAAGCATGAAATAGCCGGAATGGATACCCGGTCTAAACACAGTGAGGCGAATGCCTGGCACGAACACCTCAATGATCAATGGATAAGATGGAGTACCCAGAGTGATCATCTAAGGTACGGGAGGATACCGTTCACCACCGAAGGTAATATCCAACCGGTTAAAACCATAAGGAAAGTATTGTAGTCTACCCTAAGAACGGGAGGTGTATAACCCTAAACGGGACAACTTGAAATCCGAACCGCAATGCGGAGTAAACTGAACACACTCAAATGCTAGCCGGATGTAACAACATATCAACAACACCCAGGAGCAATCCATAAAGGGTATCAAAGTCAACATAGTTGAACGAAATGTCATAATAAGAGCACCAGAGTTATAACGAACACTCGGTTGGAACACCGAATGGATCTCACTTACCAGGGGATAACCTAAATTGGTAAATGATACCGATTAATACCAAGATACTTAAAGGGCTTCCAACGAACAGAAGCGTGATGCGATGATCTTACCATGGAGCCCAATGTTACCTCCAAACCATTTGATGGTATAAGGAGAAGTGATACTTGTAAACAACCTAAGATGTGTAGAGCTCTAGGCAATGTGGCTAGTATGCCATAAACCTACTACAGGACTCAATCCAACGGTTGCAGAACCATTGTGAACCATATGGAGAGTTGCCAAGGACAGCACCAGTAAAGGTGGTTTAATAACCAATGAGTGGGGATACCCCTCATTAATGTAACACCGCGAGAGCGATGAACACATAGACTCCAATGAAGAGGATGTCAGCAGTGAATGTTTGGAGATACACCTCTTTCAGAACTACTAATGTAGTGAAGCTTGGGCATACAATTATTGCCAAGCAAGGTGGAAATATGCTATCATAGCAATTACTGGAAACCGAAGAGTAACCGGTTAAGAAGAAATACCGTATGTGAATAACGTGAAGTATAAGTAAGTAACGCTCAAGGAGCTTGTAAACATGGAATACATGGTAGAAATACAAGAGCAGAAGCTAAGGTAATAGCGGATGTCATGGAAACCAATGTCATAAATAAATATGAACATGGTGCGCAGCAAGCGACCAATAGATGGGAATAATCCCACAATGATTTGGAGTTGATTAATAAGACGGTAGACAGACCGAAAATCAAGGAAACAATGTTCGTTCCTATTGCAATCTCACAAGAGATTTACTGCCTAGGGGTTTATACCTCTACACTCGGTAGGACTGAGTGTTTTGGTATTGCACTTGTGCAGTAATGATCGAGTGGGGTAGCTAGGAAGTTGGGAAGATGACAATTGTGGTAACAGGTAGAAGGAAACTTACAAAGTCATAAGCATAGAAAATGCAAGGTCATAATTCATAAGCTACTAACAATAGAGGAAGCACTACAACTAAGTAGCGGCTCAACCTAAACCGACAATATGTCTAGAGAACCAAGTGAATAATCACTCAAGTATACAATAGTATGTACATTGATTCCAGAGAGCTAGATAGAAAACCTGTAACTCATTGATTTTGTGTACGGTAAAAGAATATCACGCTGGATGAATAAACCTTATTCCCAAGATAAAAAGGGGTAAAAGCATATTGTATAACATATTAAGGATAACGAGAAGGGCGAATAAGCCCAGATTATCAGGGTCGCGCAGCAGAAGCTAGTGGGCCCAAATTCTAAGGTTTAATACATTTAGTGAATTAATGGCTAACTATCAATGCCTTGAAGCCTCTAAGGCTAGAACCGAAACCGGTTACGAGTTAAACAAACTCCGATGAGAATTCTTGGTGCAGGGACTAAACCAGTAAATTGGTTAAGACCCTTTGACCAGAATACATCGTATAATAGACCGCATGGAAGTTGAACCACTCCGTGACGGCTAAACACCTCAGACCTATGTCCAATGTTGACACATGGTAGATTACGTAGGCGTAATCCCTTTTTAAGGGGGGTAGGGTGAAAACCGCGAAATGTATGTTTTATGTCATTGTTGTAAGATTTGAAGTGGAAAGGTGTATTGATGGTGAGAGTAAAGTGGAAAGGAGTAGAGAAACTCCAGGGGAATGAGAACCCCGATTGAGGATAGTATGAGATATGAGCCGGTATGAAACCGGTGTTGAGATATGAGTATGTTTGGGAGATTTGGTGAGTATGATCAGTAGGAAACCGATGTTAAACCTATTGGGAATTGAGTCCCCTAGGTGACTTGAGTTGATTTGATTTCGTGTGAATAATTTGAGGATAGAAATTGATTTGACTTGTGAACAATGTGAGGATAGAAGAACTAATTGGAAAACTAACCTTGGAATTTCTTAGGTATAGAAGTTGAAGAAATTGGGTAATAAATGATGAGATGACTCGTAAGCGAGTAAATGGATTCTAGAAATTGGTAAATGTATTGATGGGTGATTATGATTAGAAAGATAAAAAGATAGAAAATGAAATTAATGCTTGACTATTTGATTGTGTGAATTGAGGTGGGAGGTGGAACTTGATTTGCTAGCGATCAAGGGAAACCGAACACCAAATTGGGGTGGATGGATAGTTCAACACCAATGCTGATCACATTGGGGTTGAGTAATTATTGAAGCTCCCTATAAGTGGTCACAAGTAATCACGCTCAGAAAAGGGTGCAGCTAACATAAATTGAAACTTGGAGATGTATTGAGTTTTCAAAATGAATTTCCAAACTGATTTTGAACAAATGGATTTTTTCAAACTCGAGAATGAGGATCAGTTTTGAAACCGCTCCCACAGGCGCTAGTGGATCGTTCATGCTAGACACCGGTATCAGGTTGAAACCATGGAGGTGAAGCTAGTTGTGAGTCGGTGGAAGTGATGAATAGTTTTGAAACCACTACAACGGACGAGCAAGGGTACTAAGTGACCTGTAGGACGTTTGTGGTGTGTGTTTTGTATTTGTCCAAGGGCCATTGGATATGTGTAGTCCGGTCAGGGAAGAGTACCCACTTTGGAGCATGAGGATTCTCTAGATGTGCAAATGAAATTGATCAGAACCAAAGGACCGTAGAGCCAGAAAGAGTAAGTGCTCAATGTCATGAAGGCCGTGAACCAGAGAGCGTAAGTGTTCAAATGTGACCGGTACCTAAGGGATCACTCGATATGGGGGAGGACTTAGTGCCTAATTCTCTGCGGATTGACCCCCATTGAGAGATTGGACAACGATATTTTTGGTTGCTATGCATGATTGACATGCTGTTTGGATGTGTGGTATGCATTGAGTTAGGCTTTTGGAGACTGACAGGTTATAGAGAGAGTATAACCTTAGCATTGATTACCTTGGTGACTGACAATCTTAGAGTCACTAACTTTGTGGGCAAAGTTCTTTAAGGGGGTAGGTTGAAATACCCCAAACTTAATTTGTGTAATTAAATTACTCTAATATGATATTGAGGGCCTATTAGTGCCTAATGAATTTTGGTAAAAAGAATAAATCCAAAAGAAACAATAAAATCGCTAAATTGAGCGTTAAGCAACCCTAGGAGGAATACAACCTTGAAAAGGGTATTGGATGGATTTTAAAGGCTTAATAATGCCAAAATAATTTAAGGGAACAATTTCCAAAGAAAACGAATCCATAAAATGAATTTAAAACGCTAATAAAGCTTTAGTGCACGTTTTTTTCGAGAAAACCCGAAAACGTGACTTTGAGCGGTCAGATGAACCCGTAAAAATTATAGTTCATTAAATAAATATAAATAAACATTAATGGGAGCTTAATAACCATTAAAATTAAAGAACGAGTAAATTCCGGAAAATAGGTCCGGTTAGTGAATAGTGCTAAAACAGGGTAAATTAACGAGCGTTTTCTATAAAGGACGAAAAACGCTCCAGCTTGTGTAATATGTGGGGCCGGTTTTTAATAAATAATCAGCCCTTTTACACTCTTGACTAGTTAGCTAAATAATTAAGTCAAAAGAGCAAAAAGCAAAAAGGGTACAAGTACACCTTTTTCTCTCTCTCTCTCCTCCTTTATTTCTTTTCCCTCCTCTCTTTCCTCTCTTTCTTCCTTCCTTGCCGATTTCTCCCCTCTCCCTCTGGTTGCTGTTGTTTTTGAGCTCTCCACCCACATCCATGGCGTCTCCACCTTCTCTCCCATGCTCTAGCTTCATTAAAGCTCCAATCACAAAAATAAATACATATTCTTCTTCTCCTCCTCTAGCTCTACACTTCCCTCTTTTTAGAATTTCAAATGGAGGAAGTTTACCTCCATGGGTTTTGGCCATTTTAAGAGAAAAGCACACCATTTTGAAGCTTGGTGGCTTCTCTTTCCATTAAGGTAAAAAGTTTCCAAGAAAACTCATCTTTTTCCCCATCTTTGGTGTGAGCCGATTTTACCCATTCTCATGCCCTGTTTTTCTCTCTTTGTGGAGCTCCATTTCAGCCTTCCAATGGTGGTGGAACCATCTCCTAGAATCAAGGGGTAAAACCCCTCTTAAAAAGCTCCAAAGGTAAACCCTAAATCATGATATTCTAAGCCCTCCATTGAATTAGTGTATTTCCAAAGGTTTAGGATTTTAATTGTGTGTATTTTGTGTTTCTTGAATGTTTGGATGGAGTTTGGCAACTTCATTCCCACTTGACCGAAATTGGGAAGATGAAGAGCAAGAGGAGAATTAAAAGAGGAACTTGTGAAATTAAGGTAAGAAATCTAACTTAAACTTTGTTTTGATTGTTTTGGAAATTGGGATGGGTAATTTAATGAATGAACCCAAATTTGTGAGGAAAATGTGTTTGATTGTGATAGGAAGAAGTTATGAGATTTTGTTTGAATTAAGGGCCTTGGAGCCAAGTGATTTGGGAATTATGCTTATATTATTGTTTAGTGAATTTTTGAATTGAGTTTGTGTGCTGGTAGGACCCTTTAAGGATGTAGCTAGGTTAGGAATGGAAATTGATGAGAGTTGATGGTTTGGGATATGTTAAATTTATGGGGAGGTTATGGCAAAATTTTGGAAGAAATAATGTGGTCTAGGTGTTGTAATGAGTAAGAACAACCTAGGGAATGAACTAGGTATTGGAAGGGATTTATTTGGATTAGTTAAACACTCTTGAGTGGATATAAGGGTTGGCAAAGGAAGAGACAAAAATCTATAGCAAGAGGGTGTTATAGTGCATTGGAATAACTAGAAAAGAGTTAGTGTTTATAACTTGTGAAAGAAGGAGTGAACTTGGGTTTTAGAAGTGCAAATGTCTAGGAATGAATTGGTAATGGTCAATAATGATTTAGTAAGGTGGTAGGAGGTGTTAAATTTCCAAAATGAATTTAGAAAAGCACAAGTGTGCAAAACACAAATGTGAGAATGAAAGTTTGATTGAATTTGAACAAGAATTGGAGTAAGGATTTGACTAATGATTTAGAGAGGTTTAGAGCATGTTTTAAGGTGTTTATTTATGTAGGAAACTTGTGGAAAGATTAGGGAGTGATTGAGGGTGGTTTAGGGGTTGATTTGGGGTTGAAATTTTACCTTAGTAGCAGGTTTTAGCAGGGTCCGGAACCTAGCACTTGTATAAGGTCCCGGACCGCATCAAAAAATAGGCCGAGAGTGAATACAGGAATTGGTCCGGGACTTAAGTCCAGGACCAAGTCCCGAACCAGGTGTAAAATTGAGCCGAGAGTCTCATTCTGTATTGGTCCGGGACTTTGGTCCGGACCAAGTCCCGGACCACCCCCAAAATTGCCTATAAAGTGTTTTTAAGGGTTCTAAACATGGGGGATTGAATGGTATTGGTTTTAGATGATGTTTAGGAGTTGTTTGTCGACCTTTAAAGGTCCTAAGATGTATAAACAAGTGTTAGAAGTGAGTGAGTAAGTTGTGAGTTTAAGTACACTAAGTTAAACCGAAATAACGGGATAACGGGGTAAGTACGGGAGTAGCAATTATGTACCTGCCGTAACGCCTTAATATTAATTGAACCATTTGACATGAAAATAGTGGTTCAAGAGTAAGACACAAGGAACAAGTGTGAGCCAAGGAACGTGAGAACACCCGGTAAAGTTTACCACGGTGAATGGTATGATTTCCTCATGCTCTGTATCCTAATTTGGTTACCCGATTTGTGTGCTTGATTAATTGTGTGATCACCTAATAAGATAAATGCACAAACCGGATTGTGTGCACGTATTAGTGCTTGTATTGTATTGTGGTTTGTTGGATTGCATTGTGAACTTAAAGTTTGTATAATTCATTAAATGTGAATTGTGAATGAATTGTTTGAGTGTTGAATGTGTATGGTAATGTGACTCATGGTTGAGTCTTGTGTGAGTAAAAACTCGTAGAAAGAGTTAAGTTACGAACTAATAAAAGGTGGAAATACACTACAACTATCGAACCAATACACGGTAGCATAAACCTATGAACGCACTAGAACGTGAGAAAGTATACGGGAGTAGTAATCTCCTGATAGCGGTTAGAGAACTGAATTGATTTAATCCACATAATAAATAATAGTGGAATTATGTGAGTAACCTCTATCTAGAGGATGGATAATTGTTCAAATTATGAACCTTGAGTAAAGTAAAGCATAGTTAGGGATCACCAACCCTTAGAAATATAGTCGAACCCTAATGAGAGGAACCGACTAAAATGAACAATGTCACGAACATGAGAGTATTCGATAAGTTGGGTAAGGCCTTAAATCTTAGAATACTAGACATTGAGGAATTCCCTAAGCCGATATATGTTATCGAGAGAGATACCTCTAGGATAATCCATGAGATTGTGAAATGACTCCGAGAGAGGACTTTTGGGAATTTGAGTAGTCCGGTAGAGAACTGGACATTTGTGAACTTGAGGAGCTAAATGCATAGCTCCTTTTGTATTTGTAAGCCCAGTGGTGGGTCTTGTGTATGACCCTGCCCGGAGGTCGTGGCTAAGACTTAAAAGATGCCTTTGAGTGTTGGAGTATTAAATTGAGTACGTGGGTATTGAGAATTGAGTTGCGACTTGAGAGATTTGAGAATTTGAGTTTGAGTGGAGAATTGAGTTGAGTATTGTAGATCTTGTTGAGAATGTGAGTAGGAGTACCCAAGAGAGTGGGTAAGTCAATGAACAATTGAGTAAGGCCTAGTGAGGTAGAAACCCTCAAGCCTAAGTAAAGAACAAATTAAACTAACCTCTTGATGTGTGTGTTAGTGTTTGTGTTCTTCATTGAACCTTGATTGTGTTGACATACATATATAATGTATTGATGTCTTGCATGCTGTTTGAACTAAAATGAACCGCGTGCTCTCGACCAATTAGTCGGCGTACCCTCGCTAGTGCGCGGGGTATACGGAAGTCATATGCAGCTATTTTGCTGAGCCCCTAGGGGCATTGTTTTTATTTTTCAGGTACAACGAAGTCGTCAACCGTTCGAGAGTAGGACGGGGTTGTTATTGTTATGGGTAGTTGTTTAAGGAAATGTATTTGTGTATTGCGGGATTGTAAGTATAATATGTTATTGATAAGCGGGACTTGTAGTATACTCGGTATAGCATTGAATGGAGATTGTATTTGTATATCATGGGATTGAAGGTTGTATTTGGGAATTGTTAAGGGAATGGAATGTATCATTTTGTATAGTGTACTCGGTAAAGACCCATCAGACCGATATTGTGTTGTATTGTTTGTTTGGAATTGGCCTTGTTAGTCACGTGGGTGACTAACGACATTATTTCACCCCTGGTTGTATTAGAATCTCCGCTGCTTGTGTATTGATAATGGAGACGGGTTAGGAGTTAATGGTGTGATTACCGAAAGTTTTACGGTTAGAATAGTTAATATAATAGTTTATATTATCTTGGGAAAGTTTAGTAATTTTTGGAATAATATAAATGGTTTTACTAAGGAAAGTGTATAATATATAGTTTGAATGTCATTAGGAAGTATATAGTATAACTTATGGTCAATATGTGAAGAAATTGGGCTGAAAAATGAACTTAAAATAGAAAGGGGGGCTGTTCGTAAATTATATAGCCTAAAATTATAGGTTATAAATGTTACAAATAGTAATAAGATATAATATAAGCTATATGTAACATCTTATAATATATGTGGTGAATGTGTAAATATAGAAAATATATTGTGTTGGGAAATGTAACACCCCAACCGCTAATCCTATGCTTACCGTCTAATCGTCCTATTAATCCTACGAGTTCGCAGCGGAATTACTACATACTAACTACGGCGGGTGAAACAATTCCGCTAACCGCCCATACGGCTAGCTAGGCTACTAATACTTACTGTCACGGTCTGATGAACATAACGTACCGAGCTACTATTATAATGCATACTGATAAAAAATAACCTACTTACATTCTTGGATCACCGAGTATTTAAAGTATTACTTTACATCTTTACTTTACCCACACTTCCCCAAGATGATTTTTTTCTATCTTTTGCGTCATCTATACCACATTCCCTTCCATTAGTATCCAAAAGGTGTACCCCATGGTACACCGGCTAATCAAAAGTTACAACCCCATGTACTACTTATTACAAAACCCATCATAAATTCATTGTTTTACAATCAAAAAGAAGATAAGAAATAGAACTATGTCCTCAATCTTCATCATCAATCTCGTACCTGCGTGTAGTAAAAATGGTGCCCCAAGGGGCTCCAGCAAACGCTGCATATGGACTCCGCATATACCGCGTGCTAGCTAGGGCACGCCGACTATTTGACGTCCACTAAACATGCCTTCATTTATTACATACATACATGCTTTCATACAAATTACATGCTCATAGACAATTCATTACATAATTCAAGGCACATGTAGTAGTACACAACCGACTTACCTTCACAAGGTTAGCCAAATTATCATCCGGGTTAATTCGAATGCTTTACTCTTTTACTCGTTCCTTACTTTTCTTACTTACAATACTTACTTTCATTTACTTTACTTACTCATTCTTACTTACTTACTTACTCAGTTAAGTCGTCGGGACCTCCGCCTTGGGGACTACACCCCGTCCACATCCGGGATTTACTTGACTCACCAATCCGGGATGCTACCCACTTAAGGGATTTGGGCCGCGTACCAGTTTAAGAGTCAGGAATTGGAGCCAACCTCTCTGACTTCCGCATCCTCACGCGTGGCCGAAACTATCGGACTTCTACTCATTCCAATTTAATTGCCAATTTAAGTTTAGAATTGTTACTTTTAGGAATCGTTAGAATCAAACACAATGATAAAACGGTCACGGTACAATACATCATACCTACACATTCATATTCATCCAAACATTTCATGAATTATACAACTAAGATTTAAGAAAATATTCACAACATACACAATACATATTCACAAGTATGCATATTAACTCCTATTCGTGCATTTATCTTATTTGGTGATCAATTAGCACCCCACACAATCATAGTAACCAGATAGCATACGGGGCATGAGGAATCCATACCGTTCACCGTTGTACGTGTTCCAACGTCCTTCGGTGTCACAAATCAAACCCTATTTATATATACCATTGAATGATTAATATAACTATCATTAATTTAACTCACTACTTTTGTGTTTACTAATCCATACTTACTAAGGCTTTACATTCCTTACACTTATATCTCATTTTCTTACTTTTCCATTACTTGTCATGGTTACATATCTATATATATATAGATATATATATATAATTATAAGATACTGTTTTTTTTTTTTGATTGACCCGACCAACCCTCCCTGGGTCGGACCCATGGGTCGGTCGGGTGCAGAGACTTCGATTACAGAATTTCAAGTTCGACCGACCCATCAGGGTCGGTCCATTGGGTCGGTCCGTTGCGAAGATTCCAACTCACAATTTCTACTTGACCGACCCAGGCAGGGTCGGCCCATTGGGTCGGTCGGATGCAGAAGCTTCCGAGTTACAGATTTTCGGGTCGACCGACCCTGCTAGGGTCGGCCCTAGGGTCGTCCAGCCCAGTACTTATTTTTAATTGCTCCTTTTGAACTCCAAATCCTTCTCAATTCACATCCAAATCTTTTCCTATCATTTTCCCAAGTTTCCTACATGCTTAGGCACCCTAAAACACTCCTTAACTCATCTACTAACTCATCACCCTTTTCTATATCCAATTCACCCTTTGTCTCCTACATTTTCATTTCAGCACTCATATTATAATCCTTCCTTAGTCACTTTTGCTACAGATTTTGTACTAACAATCCCCTTCTACAACTCCCTCTTCTGTTGACATTTCTAACACCTCTAATACTTTACAACTACATTAGCTATCTCTCCTAATATACCCTCTACCTTTCTCTAACAAAATCCGTTACAACCTACCTTATTCACCTAGTTTAAATTCACTAAGTGTTCTAATTCTAGATAAATTTTGACATAACCTCCCCTAAAATCTTACACTCTCACCACATATTCTAGTTCACATTTTGTTACCTATTTCACCTGTTTCAAACAGCATAATATCCAAGCTCTCAAACACCAACATCAACTACTAAACACTCATAAAATTTCTGCACATAAACACTACTTCCAATCTGTTTTCAATAAGTTTTACACATCTTTTTAAGGCTTCCAAATACTTATATTCTCTACACACCACACTACTAATACATTACCATTTTACAATATACATTTCCATTTCTTAAAATCTGTTACATATACATATACCAAGCTACACAATGAGTTTCTTACCTTGTTTTCCTTCTAGATTTCTTTCTCTTCTTTTTCTTCCTCCTTCTTCTCTACCGGTTTTGTAACTCAATCCTCTAACACTACAACCATTCACATACACCATTCAATACTAAGAACTAACCCTAACCATTAATCAAGCTTTAATCTAGGTTTTAGGGTTTAGAAAATTTATTACCTTCCAAGCAGCACAAGCTTTTTGGGTAGCTCAAGAACAAGACTTCCACACCACCAAAGCCAAAATCGGCTGGGTATAAAGAGCACAAGTTAGCTTCAAATTTCGTTTTGCCTTAAAGGCTAGAAAAGATGGAGTTTTCGAAATATTTTTACCTTAGAAGAACAGGAGAGGAGGGCCTTCTAATGGTGGTGTTGAAACTCCAAATGGGGTATACCCATAAAATCGAAAGTGCTCTTTTTGGATTTTGGAAAGATGAAAATGTAGCTCTTGAGAGAGGATTGCAATGGCATAATTTTGTAATTTTTGGAAGAGTATTAGGGAGTTACAAAGGAGAGAAGTAGAGGTTTTTAGTTTTTTTTGTTCACCATGGAAACCGATGGAGGTTGAAGAAGAAGAAAAGAGAGAGTGAGGGTGAGTGGCATTACGTGAGTGAGGAGAATGAATTGGAGGAGAGAGGTAAAAAGGTAGTGGGGTTACTTTATGATTTTTTGTCTTTTGTAATAGTGAGTGAGTGTGGAGAGAGTGTGAGGGAGGGGGGAAATAAAGCCCATCGGCTGCACCCCACACACACCATAAATTTTCCTTTTTATTTTAAAAGTGGACACATAAGTTTGTGTTAATTATGTTTCTACCCCACAACTTCCCGTTTTTGACAGTTTTTACTAATCTCTCGTTTTATTGATTTTATTGGTCCTAAAGCTTCACTAATATTTATTAATGATTATTTAGTTGACCAAAATTGTTACGAGTCTATTTGACCCGCTTAAAGACACGTTTTCCCGGTTACCTCGAAAAACGCGCTTTAAGGTTCGTTAGTGATTTTAATCCATTTTAAGGATCCGTTTTCTTCGGGATTTGTTCCCTTGTGATTATTTATACTTAATTAAGCTCCTAAAATTTTCATTAGCCTAATTAATCACTATTTTTAATTACGGGGTATTTCAATCTACCCCCCTTAAGAAACTTTGCCCTCAAAGTTGCTCAAGGTTAATAGTTTTATAATTCTACTCATTATGCAAACCAATTGCCATAATGTATCTTCCTACACCTATGAGGTGTTTACTTCTTTCACACTGCAAGCATACACATTTCAACATCATACGCAATTCACATTGCACATTTTCATTTCACCATACCACAATACAAAATACATCATTACCATCCACAATACGCATTACACCAATACACCATACATTGCACATACACATCATTCATTACACATTACACATACATACACATCCATACTAAGTTCACTTGCACTACATGTGCCATACAAAATGCAATGCTTACCCCGAAGCAATGCAAAAGCAAAAGGGCTCTACCCCCCTTAAAAGGGGTACGACCCGTACCCGTATACTAAATACTAGACTCTCTAGTCTATGAATAACTGCGGGTATTTAGCCTTCATGGCATCTTCCAACTCCCATGTCGCTTCTTCGACATCGTGGTTAGACCATAGGACCTTCACCATTCGTATAGACTTATGGCGAGTGTCTCTGGTCTTCCTATCAAGGATTCTCACTGGGGTTTCGACATATCTCATGTTTGGCTCAATGGATAGTCTCTCGGGCTCCAACACATGAGAAGGATCAGCCATATACTTCTTGAGTTGTGACACATGAAATACATCATGGACACGTCCCAAGTCCTCAGGTAGTGCTAACCTGTAGGCTACTGAACCAACTCTTTCGGTGATAGTGTACGGCCCTACAAACTTTGGGCTTAGCTTGCCCTTCTGACCAAAACGGAAGACACCCTTCATAGGTGAAACTCGCAAGAACACTTGGTCGCCCACGGCGAACTCAAGGTCGCGTCGTCTCACATCCGCATAGGATTTCTGTCTATCTTGGGCTGCCTTCATGTTAGCTCGGATTTGTTGCACTTCGGCTTGCACTTGCTCAAGGTACTCCGGTCCTATTATGACCGCTTCACTTGACTCATCCCAACACAAGGGTGTACGGCAAGGTCTACCGTATAGAGCTTGGAAAGGCGACATCTTAATCGAGGCGTGATAACTATTATTATACGAGAACTCGATAAGATGAAGCTTATCTAACCAACTCCCCTGAAAGTCCAAGGCACATGCCCGAAGCATGTCCTCCAGTGTCTGGATGGTCCTTTCTGTCTGACCGTCGGTCTGAGGATGGAAGGCGGTACTCAACTTCAATTCTGTACCCAACGCTTCCCTTGTGCTCTCCAGTATCTCGAAAGAAATCTGGTGTCGCGGTCAGATACTATGGTCTTAGGGACTCCGTGGTGTCTGATAATCTCCTTATCAAAAAGCTCAGCTAGCTTTACTACCTTCCAGGTGTCCTTCATCGGTATGAATCTGGCAACCTTGGTAAGGCGATCTACTACACCCAGATCATGTTGAGTCCTCCCCTAGCAGGTGGGAGTCCTACAACAAAATCCATGGAGATATCATGAAATTTCCACTCCGGAATTGGCATCGATTGTACCATTCCGCCCGGTCTACGGTGTTCAAATTTTACCTTCTGGCATGTCAAGCATCTCAATACAAATTCTGTCACATCTGATTCATTCCAGACCACCAGAAGTACCTCTTCATGTCTTTGTACATCTTGGAGGCTCCCGGATGGACTGATAATGTGAACATGTGACTCTCGCAGGATGCGATCCCTTAGCTCAGCATTGCTTCGGGGGACGCATAGCCTGCCATTCAACCGAATCAAACCATCTTCATGTATCTTAAAATCATACTTTTTTCTTCTCAAATGTACCATTCTCGATCTTGTGTCTGATTTCGGTTAGGTAAGGGTCGCTCAACTGAGCGTCTCGCACCTCGTCAACCAAGCTAGAAGAAGCGAGTAGTGAATGGAGCGAGTGTGCTCGACGGCTCAGGGCGTCGGCTACAATGTTTGCCTTCCCTTCCTTATACTGCAGGTTGATGTCGTAGTCTGAGAGAAACTCCATCCACCTTCTCTGTCTCAAGTTGAGTTCTTTCTGAGTGAATACATACTGTAAGCTCTTATGGTCGGAGTAGATGGTGATGCTTACCCCATAGAGATAGTGTCGCCATATCTTCAAGGCGAAGACAATGGCTCCTAACTCTAAGTCGTGAGTCGGGTAATTCTCCTCATGTTTCTTCAGCTGGCGGGAGGCATAAGCAACCACCTTGCCATGCTGCATGAGTACGCATCCCATTCCTTTGCCTGATGCATCACAGTACACCTCAAATCCCTCTGTGCCCTCTGGAAGAGTAAGGACGGGCGCTGAGGTCAATGAGTCTTTCAGTTTCTGAAATGATAGCTCGCACTCGTCTG
The DNA here is from genome assembly GCA_023374045.1 of Limonium bicolor. Lineage (NCBI taxonomy): Eukaryota > Viridiplantae > Streptophyta > Magnoliopsida > Caryophyllales > Plumbaginaceae > Limonium > Limonium bicolor. Next base: position 155,294,652 of record CM041777.1, on the reverse strand, counting down.
TCCATACAAACGGTGCATCTTTCTTCATCAATGTAGTCATGGGCTTGGCGACTTTCGAGAAGTCCCTTACAAATCTCCGGTAGTAACCGGCTAGACCAAGAAAGCTCCTAATGTCGGTAACAGTCTTGGGTCTAGGCCATGATCGTACAGCTTCTACTTAGAAGGGTCAACCGAGATACCTGCGCTCGAGATGACATGTCCAAGGAATGATACCTGATCAAGCCAAAACTCGCATTTGGAGAACTTCGCATACAGCTGGTTCTCGCGCAGTGTCTCAAGCACTTTCCTCAAGTGATTTCATGTTCCTCTGGTGATTTGGAATATACAAGGATGTCGTCGATGAAGACCACAACCGAAGTGTCCAACTGCTCACTGAATAGTCGATTCATGAGGTCCATGAATTTTGCCGGTGCGTTTGACAAACCGAATGGCATCACTGTGAATTCGTAGTGGCCATATCTGGTACGGAATGCCGTTTTCTCTGTCTTGCTCTTTGATTGCAATCTGATGATACCCTGAACGGAGGTCGATCTTGGAGAAGACTGAGGCTCCTTTCAACTGGTCGAATAGGTCGTCGATCGTGGTAGTGGGTATTTATTTTTGACTGTGACCGCATTCAGCTCGCGGTAGTCAATGCAAGTCGGAGGCTACCGTCCTTCTTCTTCACGAAGAGACCGGTGCTCCCCAGGGTGATACGCTCGGGCGTATAAACCCTTTGTCTAGAAGATCTCTCAACTGTTCTTTCAATTCGGTCATCTCTGCTGGTGCCATGCGGTACGGTGCCCTAGCAATGGGACCGGTACCTGGCAATAGATCAATCTCAAATTCCACTGCTCTCGGTGGTGGCATGCCGGGTAGCTCCTTAGGGAATACATCGGGATACTCGGATACAATGGGTACTTCATCACTGAACTCTGGATCTCGCTCCAGGTCTTGTACATAACAAAGATACACCTCTTGGCCCTTTCTGAGCTCCCGGTACATGCCATGGCAGATATGAGTGTGGTCGAAGGCTCTCTCGGTCTCTGGCGGTAAGATACGTAACCCCAGAAGGACTCTTGAGCAGCAAACGATGCTCGGCGCAGAGGATTCTACCCTTGTGCCGCTCCAACCAATTCATCCCAATGATTACGTCGAATCCCAATCCATTGAATTCGATGAAGGAAATGGGAAACGATTCGCCTTTGATTTGGATTGTGGCTGATTGATGTATTTGGTGCACTTTACTCGCTCCTTCGATGGGAGAGTAACCATGAAGTTCGGTAGCTCATCCGCATCTAGCTTCAACCTCTTCACAAGGATGGTGATACGAAAGTGTGAGAGGCGCCGGAGTCGAATAACACATTGGCATCAATGCCATTTACTGGGAAGGTTCCCGTTAGAATGGTGCCGCTTCTGCCGGCTTGTGCTTCGGTGAGGATGCTCAGGTTACCTTCGGTACCGAGTCCACAACCTATTGGATTCACAATTGGATAAGTATTGATGGTGGACACAAGTGGAATTAAATCAACACTGCTCTTTATTGATAAACCAACCATCATACATGCCGTGTCTCTAATACACGTTACTAATAGATTACATGATACTAGGAATTTAATACTTTCTAAAGGTAAGGTTCAGGCGTCCTGGTTTCATGTGTGTGGCATTGATTATTGCCGGCGGTGCCGTATTCAACTTGATCTTGTTGATCCCGTGATACAGCATCCTAGAGTTTCCACCCATGATTAGGACATCTCCTGATCTCAATACCAGTTTCTGTGCGAGGTCCACACGCTTCTGCTCGCTATACAGGAATACGGCGTCATCACCAATGGACCAAGACACTACGGGCACTCCTTGTTCAAGAGATTCCGCTGTCTCGTCCTTGTCTTGGTGTAACCCAAGTCGTCCTTCTTTTCATAGAAGTTGACGATACAGAGGTCCGCTTCAAGTGCGGGGATCGGTTCAGGTTCACATTGTTGTGCAAGTTCTACTGCTTGGTGATGAGGGTCTGAAACTCTGGTGGTATTGTCGGTGGCGTCGCTCCATCTTGTGTTCGTGTCTCCTGGTATGTCTTGGTATAAGGATTCCAGTCCTTTCCCAAGCACATCATCTTCAGCTTCATCTTCGCTCCACCGGGGAATTCGGGTGTGTAAAATCCACCTTGACCCGTTCCTAGCTCGTTGCATCGTCGAATGATTGAGATTTGTGCGTCGGGGTCAGGTATCCCCTTAATAAGATCATACCTGGGCGGATGACCTGACACTGTTTGTTGGTGTAGTCGTGGTTGGTGATGTTGATTTCTTCTTGATTCAAGGTTACCGGTATCGGGTAACAGATACTAAAGTTTCCTATGGTTACAATTTCATTTACGGTGAGTACTAGTTTCAACTACTTCATTTCATGCTTAGCATACACTTCATTTTTACTCATGCATTCACTCATACAGTTACTCTACTACTAGGCATGCTACTTCAAGGATTAAAGGTTTAGGTGATTACCTTGGCCGGATTTCGAACCGGGCCCATCACGGTCAATCACATGCAGAACAGGCTGCCTCTGAGGTGCGCCCCTCTGGGGGCCCCGGGATCCCTGTCCCTGAGGTGCCTGCTGGGCCGGTGCATCGCCAGATGCCACCTCCTTGCCCTCTCTCTGCTTGTAGTTCTGAAAGTTTCCCTTCGGCTTGGTGCTCTCTGGGCATCTATTAGCTGTGTGTCCCAGCTTCTGACAGTTGTAGCATTTGATGTCCCTCCCATAACAGTCTTTACTAGGATGGTCCTGGTTGCACTTTCTGCACACATAGGTGCGGCCGTCGGAGAAGGTTTTGGCGGCACCGGAGCTAGAACCCTTTGGTGGGTGTGATCTCAGTGGCTTTGCTGCCACCGGTGCAGAATAACCAAGCTGAAGAATCTCAGTCGGTTTGCCCTGCTCAGCATGGGCACTGCTCTCACCCTGGGATTTCTTTTGGGATTGCTGAAAGAAATCCCCTTTCTTCTTTTTCCAGCTCTTCCCCTGGTTCTGCTCCTCAGTGCTGGTGTTTTTGTTGTTAGCTTTGCGCTTCAGCGCGGTCTCTTCATCCCTTAACTGGCAAGTGATCTCAATGCGAGAAGCCGCGTGATAACACTCCTGAAGTCTCAGGTATTAGCCGGGATTCTCATTTAAGAAGGATAAGGAAGAGATTCGTAGAATTCAAGGAATTTAAGGAATTGAAATGATACTAAGGGTTAACCGTTTATTTACCTGAAGGGAGGTAAATCTGGTGTAGCCCATACCGTACCGTAGGCGATGGCTCAGACCGCCATAGAAGCGATCGACCAACACCTGGCCGGTGTATCCTAGATCAGGGAGGAGACGAAGAATGGAGGTAAAGGTGCGGTAGTACTCATCCACAGACATCTTGTCTGTCATCTTCAAGGCGTCCAGCTCTAGCCTTTTCTTTGTTTTAACATGTTCCGGGTAGTACTTGGAACGGAGGAGTGATGCGAAAGAATCCCAGTCGAATGTGGGGTCGCTGACATGCTCTTGCTTGACCAGCTTCCACCAATCCATCGCAGCATCCTTTAAGTAGTAAGCAGCAACTCTGACTCGAACTCCAGCAGGAGCTTCGAGTGTTTCAAAAGCCGTCTCCATCTCGGAGATGTAGGCCTCGAGCTTAGCCGGATCACTCTCGCCCCTAAAGTAGGGAGGGCGGAGTTCTGCTACAGCTTTTACCCAGTTCGCTTCTCTGGGTGGCGGGGGAGGGATTGGCCTCGCTTGAGTTTGGTTCTGTTGGGATTGTTGTACAGCTTGGATAACTTGTGGTAGCATCTGTGCTACCGTGGCGGCGACGATCTCAGCTATCGTCTGCACGCCGGGTCCGTCATTGCCCCCTCCTCTGGGGCGACCTTGACCTCTGCCTGACATCTGAATATTTAACAGTTACGTTAGGCTTAGCAAGATATGACTCAAAGGTCTTGGAATTTAAGCAAGGTATCGTTCATAAGAACGTTAAGGGTATCCGTTGTTAACAACGGTAGTTCCTAGTTAGGTTCCTAAGTATCCGTCTTAAGACGGTTGAAATCCTAACTCGGTAATCCCCTATGCTCGGTACTATAGACATCAGAGCGTAACTACGCTCTGATACCACTTTTTGTAACACCCCAACCGCTAATCCTATGCTTACCGTCTAATCGTCCTATTAATCCTACGAGTTCGCAGCGGAATTATACATACTTACTACGGCGGGTGAAACAATGCCGCTAACCGCCCATACGGCTAGCTAGGCTACTAATACTTACAGTCACGGTCTGATGAACATAACGTACCGAGCTACTATTATAATGCATACTGAATACAAAATAACCTACTTACATTCTTGGATCACCGAGTATTTAAAGTATTACTTTACATCCTTTACCACACTTCCCAAAAGAATGAGTTTCTATCTTTTGCTCATCTATACCAATTCCCTTCCATTAGTATCCAAAAAGGTGTACCCCATGGTACACCGGCTAATCAAAAGTTACAGCCATGTACTACTTAGTACACCCATCATAAATTCATTGTTTACAATCAAAAAGAAGATAAAGAAATAGAACTATGTCCTCAGCATCTTCATCAATCTCGAGTACATGCGTGTAGTAAAAATGGTGCCCCAAGGGGCTCAGCAAACGCTGCATATGGACTCCGCATATACCGCGTGCTAGCTAGGGCACGCCGACTATTTGACGTCCACTAAACATGCCATTCATTTATTACATACATACATGCTTTTCATACAAATTACATGCTCATACAATTCATTACATAATTCAAGGCAACAATGTAGTAGTACACAACTTACTTACCTTCACAAGGTTAGCCAAATTATGCATCTGGGTTAATCGGAATGCTTTACTCTTTTACTCGTTACTTACTTTTTCTTACTTACAAATACTTACTTTCATTTACTTTACTTACTCATTCTTACTTACTTACTTATACTCAAGTTAAGTCGTCGGGACCTCCGGCCTTGGGGACTACACCGTCCCACATCCGGGATTTACTTGACTCACCAATCCGGGATGCTACCCACTTAAGGGATTTGGGCCGCGGACCAGTTTAAGAGTCAGGAATTGGAGCCAACCTCTCGTGACTCCGCATCCTCACGCGTGGCCGAAACTATATCGGACTTCTACTCATTCCAATTTAATTGCCAATTTAAGTTAGAATGGTTAGCTTGTTAGGAATAAGTTAGAAGTCCAAACACAATGATAAACGGTCACGGTACAATACATCATACCTACACACATTCATATTCATCCAAACATTTCATGAATTATACAAACTAAGATTTAAGAAAATATTCACAACATACAACACTACATATTCACAAGTATGCATATTAACTCCGATTCGTGCATTTATCTTATTTGGTGATCAATTAGCACACAACACACAAATCAGAGTAACCAAGATAGCATACGGGGCATGAGGAATCCATACCGTTCACCGTTGTACGTGATTCCAAACGTCCTTCGGTGTCACAAATCAAACCCTATTATATATATACCATTGAATGATTAATATAACTATCATTAATTTAACTCAACTACTTTTGTGTTTACTAATCCATACTTACTAAGGCTTTACATTCCTTACACTTATATCTCATTTTTCTTACTTTTCCATTACTTGTCCATGGTTTACATATATATATATATATATATAATATTACTGTTTTTTTTTTTTGATTGACCCGACCGACCCTCCCTGGGTCGGACCCGGGTCGGTCGGGTGCAGAGACTTCGATTACAGAAATTTCAAGTTCGACCGACCCAGCCAGGGTTGGTCCATTGGGTCGGTCCGTTGCAGAAGATATCCAACTCACAATTTCTACTCGACCGACCCAGGCAGGGTCGGCCCAATGGGTCGGTCGGATGCAGAAGCTTCCGAGGTTACAGATTTTCGGGTCGACCGACCCTGCTAGGGTCGGCCCTAGGGTCGGTCCAGCCCAGTACTTATTTTTAATTGCTCCTTTTGAACTCCAAATCCTTCTCAATTCACATCCAATCTTTTCCTAATCATTTTCCCAAGTTTCCTACATGCTTAGGCACCCTAAAACACTCCTAACTCATCTACTAACTCATCACCCTTTTCTATATCCCAATTCACCCTTTGTCTCCTACATTTTCATTTCAGCACTCATATTATATCCTTCCTTAGTCACTTTTGCTACAGATTTTGATACTAACAATCCCCTTCTACAACTCCCTCTTCTGTTGACATTTCTAACACCTCTAATACTTTACAACTACATTAGCTATCTCTCCTAATATACCCTCTACCTTTCTCTAACAAAATCCGTTACAACCTACCTTATTCACCTAGTTTAAAATTCACTAAGTGTTCTAATTCTAGATAAATTTTGACATAACCTCCCCTAAAATCTTACACTCTCACCACATATTCTAGTTCACATTTTGTTACCTATTTCACCTGTTTCAAAACAGCAATAATATCCAAGCTCTCAAACACCAACATCAACTACTAAACACCCATAAAAATTTCTACACATAAACACTACTTCCCAATCTGTTTTCAATAAGTTTTACACATCTTTTTAAGGCTTCCAAATACTTATATTCTCTTACACACCACACTACTAATACATTACCATTTTACAATATACATTTCCATTTCTTAAAATCTGTTACATATACAAATATATACCAAGCTACACAATGAGTATTCTTACCTTGTTTTCCTTCTAGATTTTCTTTCTCTTCTTGTTTCTTCCTCCTTCCTTCTCTCTACCGGTTTTAGTAACTCAATTCCTCTAACACTACAACCATTCACATACACCATTCAATACTAAGAACTAACCCTAACCATTAATCAAGCTTTAATCTAGGTTTTAGGGTTTAGAAAATTTATTACCTTCCAAGAGCACAAGAGCTTTTTGGGATAGCTCAAGAACAAGACTTCTCACACCACCAAAATGCCAAAATCGGCTGGGTATAAAAGAGCAAGCAAAAGTTAAGCTTCAAATTTCGTTTTGCCCTTAAAGGCTAGAAAAAGATGGAGTTTTCGAAATATTTTTACCTTAGAAGAACAAGGAGAAGGAGGGCCTTCTAATGGTGGTGTTGAAACTCCAAATGGGGTATACCCATAAAATCGAAAGTGCTCGTTTTTGGATTTTGGAAAGATGAAAATGTAGCTCTTGAGGAGAGGATTGCAATGGTATAAATTTTGTAATTTTTGGAAGAGTATTCAGGGAGTTACAAAGGAGAGAAGTAGAGGTTTTTAGTTGTTCTTCTTGTTCACCATGGAAACCGATGGAGGTTGAAGAAGAGAGGAAAAGAGAGAGTGAGGGTGAGTGGCATTACGTGAGTGAGGAGAATGAATTGGAGGAGAGAGAGTAAAAAGGTGAGTGGGGTTACTTTTATGATTTTTGTCTTTTGTAAATAGTGAGTGAGTGTGTGAGAGAGTGTGAGGGAGGGGGGGAAATAAAGCCCATCGGCTGCACCCCACACACACACATAAATTTTCCTTTTTATTTTAAAAGTGGACACATAAGTTTGTGTTAATTATGTTTCTACCCCACAACTTCCCGTTTTTGACAGTTTTTACTAATCTCTCGTTTTATTGATTTTATTGGTCCTAAAGCTTCACTAATATTTATTAATGATTATTTAGTTGACCAAAATTTTTACGAGTCTATTTGACCCGCTTAAAGACACGTTTTCCCGGTTACCTCGAAAAACGCGCTTTAAGGTTCGTTAGTGATTTTAATCCATTTTAAGGATCCGTTTTCTTCGGGATTTGTTCCCTTGTGATTATTTATACTTAATTAAGCTCCTAAAATTTTCATTAGCCTAATTAATCACTATTTTTAATTACGGGGTATTTCAGGAAAAATTAACCAAAATAGACCTATGGTCTGTTTGGTAATTCTAAGAAAAAATATATATAAACCATAGGTTATGCATGTTACAAGTGTAAATAATGATATAATGTATGATATATGTTAATGTTATAAGATTTGTGTTAAAGTATAATTTTTGGAAAGTTGAGTGTTGAAACTATAAATCAGAACAGACCTAGGGTCTGTTTGGATTTTCAGAAAATAAAAACCATGGGTTATAATTTTATTATAAGGTTGGACTGTTATAATGTATGATACTTATAACCTAATATAAAATATGTGGTGAGTTTGAAATAAATAAAGAGTAAGGGAGGTTATGGAAATTTGACTTTATAACATATGTGCCTCTCGGCCATAGTTATAAGTTTTATAAAACTATAGGTTATAATATTTAATGAGTTTAAACATATCATATTATATGGATATATCATGATATAAATGTAACATTGTTTAATATTATGTGGTCAAAATATTGTTTATAAAACTATAGTGTTATAGCGCATCTATAAATATTCAAAAATGAATTTTTAGACTATGGTTACAATAATATAAAATACTATATCCATATATAGTATTAATGTGATTAAATGAAGCTAGTATAACAAATAATATTCACATGAAATAATGTGACAATTTATGAGTAAATGGGATTTATAAACTAAGGTTAGTATCAAATAAACCTTAGGAGCTATAAATGTAATACCCTTGAGGTATACCTCCCACATCTATTGGAGGGGAGAACGAACCAATCCTTATATGGGTGGGGATACCTCTCCTTGTTGTGAGGCTTTTTGGGGCTACAAAATCCCTGGAACAAAACCGTGCGGCCTGCGTCCCAAAGCAAACAATATCACAATAGTGGGATACTGGGTTGTTACAGTTGTTATCAGAGCCAGACCCATGTCGGTGTGCCAGTGGGCTCGCGAGGGCACTAGGCTCCCAAGGGGGTGGAGTGTAATACCCTTGAGGTATACCTCTCTCATCGATTGGAGGGGAGAACGAACCACTCCTTATATGGGTGGGGATACCTCTTCTTATTGTGAGGCCTTTTGGGGCTAGGAAACCCCAGGAACAAAACCGTGCGGCCTGCGTGTGTAACACCCCATCCATAACCTTAACACTTAATCAATAATCACAGCGGAAATCATTACTTAAACATATACCAAAAGGGGCGGTGTTACACGCCGTTAGCCACCCACGTGGCTAACCAGACTGTTAATTACAATGTATCGGTCTGATTACGAGAATGCCGAGCATAATTACAACCATACAAAATCACCTATCCAAAAAGAATGACAATATGCCGAGTGTAACTATTCAAAATCACCAACTGGCTTTACATCCACCAAAAGTAAACGATCTCGAGTGTACAAACACTACTCGGGTTCAACATCCAAAAAAAATAACAAAACATCAACAACCTAGAATCTAAAGCCATTCTGCTTCCTCGATCCTCATCCTGCAAATAAACATAGCCCCCAAAGGGGGTCAGCAACCTTTTGCTAGCATGGTTAACGTGCAGCCCGCTGACTACCGGGATACACGCAACTATTTGTCGTTATAACATGGCGTTGATTTTATCATACAACATGCATATACATAGCTGAAATTTTTGCAGAACAATAACAACACATGCATAGTGAAAACAATTCACTTTAGGTAACAACCAACATGGTTAGTCAACTTGTAAGCCTAGAGAATGTCTTCATCCTCATGTTAAGCTTAACACATATCACATTACTATTTGTTAGTTAGATGGATAACTTAACTTGAAAGATGAGACGGGCGTAGTGACCCGAACACATCAACACATAATTTCCCCCTAGCCCGAGTGGAAGTCAGGTAGGTAGCTTTGGCTAAGCTATGGGAGGTCGAATTCCCCATAAAAGGAAAACTACCCTAACATAAGGAGAGAGTCGAATCTGATTCAGATGTCGACACCCATACATACACGCGTGACCGGAACGACCGGATTCCTCACTCCCCGGTTAGCACTCGTTAGAAGTCCCACAATGGGAGCTTAACATAATCTCACACAAGTAAGTGTTTAAGTCCAGTTAGACATGCAAGGGAAGTAAGGCATAATATAGCAACACGCATCACAACCAAACACTTATAAGCCGGGTTAGAACGTTCCTTAGGTTGGGAACGTTGTTACCGGATACCGTTCTCTTACGTTTCTAGACTGGGGTTAATTAATGGTTAGCACGCATTCGAGGTTACCGTGGTATCGGCACGTACACGTCACATTAATATAAGAACTGTAAACTCGTTTCATGATTTAATCTTACAAGGTTGTAAACACATAGAAAAGCAAACAGCACACAAGCCGGTGTAAACCGGTAGGCACAGACTGCAAGAAAACCATACCTTGGTCCTTGCCGCTCTAGTGTCCCACCGTACGTGGTTCCTAAACACGATTGATAACGTCGGTTAATTAATATACGAGACCTTTATTAATTTATCACTTCACTTGCCTTGTTTATTTATCTTTCACACTTAATTATGATTTTTCCATCTTTTTAGTTGTTATTATAACCCACCTACATGTCCCAGACAAACCCCCGCAAACGGAAGTCAAAACGGGGCTTAAACGAGCAATTTATGTTGAAAACTGTGACATGTCCGAACTTGTGTCCGGACATCAATGTTCGGACACAAGCCGAGACTTAGAAAATGAAAACTGGCGTTGTCCGAACTTGTGTCCGATCTTTGAAGTTCGGACACAGTTCGAACAAAAATTGAGAAAAATTTTAAGAGCGTCCGAACTTGTGTCCGGACATCAAAGGTCGGACACAAGTCGAACAGAAATCCGGAAAATTTTTCAACGTGTCCGAACTTGTGTCCGGACATCAAAGGTCGGACACAAGTCGAACAGAAATCTGGGAAAATTTTAAGACGCGTCCGAACTTGTGTCCGACATCTAAGTTCGGACACAAGTCGAATGAAAATCTGAGAAAACTCTTTCAAGTGTCCGAACTTCCAATGTTCGGACGGAAGTCCGGACACACCTAAAACTCCGAAAAAATTTTCCCGCAACGAGGCATGTCCGAACTTCCAAGTCCGGACGGAAGTTCGGACGTGCCTGGAAGTTCATAAAACAGTGGCGTTTTCTACACAAAATACACCCAAACCATACACAACTTTTGGCATTATCTCCCCATGGTTATTACATGTTTCCCCTCACATTATTTAGCCCACCAAAACACTTTGACCACACTCATTCCAAAACACAATTTTGTATACAAATCCCATCATTTAACAACAACACCACAATGCACACAACCCTTAAAGTTTGGCACTTAAACAACAACAAATTAAGCACTGAATTTCCTCATATTATTAGCAACACCTGCATTTCACTGAGCATTTATATTTGCACAAACATAAACACCCTCATACATCACACACTAGTTTAAGGTAGGTTAATTACCTTTGGTTTCCTTTTTTCAAAACTTCCCTTCTCTTTACTTCTTGTTCCTCAATCGGTACTCAACCAGATAATTTGCTACACTACTGACCAAGCCAAGATAGCCACAATGAGTATTTAGGGTTTATGATTCCATTAACCCTAGAATTTAGAATTTGCTTGAACACATTGGAGGGAATTACCTTCTACTTCAAAATGAAATGTTTGGCAATGGAATTAGGGCTAGCTCCAACTCCTCTTGAAGATTTAACAAGCTTGAATATGAAGAGAACAATGGTGTTCAACACACATAAAAAAAATCGGTTACCCTAAAATGGGGGAATGAACAGATTTTTGAGTCACTTCTTACCTTAGCACAACAAGGAGATGAGGGCTTCAAGAATATGAAGTTTCTTCTTCAAAATGTAGTACACCCATGGAAATGAAATATGGTGTTTTGAGGTTTTGAAAGGTACAAAATAATCCCCAAGGTGAGAGGAGTATTTTGGTGAAAGAATTTCTTGATTTGGAGCTAGAATGAAGAAGTTACAAGGAGATGAAGTTGGGTTGTTTTGTTGGCTTGCAAATCGCCATGGTTAGCAACAAGAAGAGAAAAAGAGAGCTGGGTGAGGGGGAAGGAACCGTGAGTGAAGAGAATGAAGGGAAGAGAGAGAGTGTGAGAGATATAGTGTGTGAGGAATAAAGTGTATTTTATTGTTTGTATTTTTGTAAATAAGTAGAGTTAATGAGGTAGAAAGGAGAGGGTAAAATCTGATTTTATTTTACAATGTAAGTGAGAGTGGCACTTGGTCATTAGCAGATAACACCCGTTAATTCCCGAACTGTCAGTTTTAACAGTTCGGGTCGGTTTCCGGAATATATTTTTGATTCTAAAAATTCTTAGACTTTAATTAGTATATAATTATAGTTATAAAATCAACTATAATTTATACAAGTCCGTTTTAAACGTTTAAGGTCACGTTTTTCGGTTTTCTCGAAAAACGTGTTTTAAAGTCTCGTTTGTGCTTTTAATCCATTATATGGATTCGTTTCCTCCGGGAATTTCTCCCACATGTTCGTAGTGACTAATTAGGTCTTAAAATATATTAATTATGTAATTAACTAACATATTAAGGTTTGGGGTATTTCATCAGTTTTGGGTCGGGTTTTAGGTTCGAGTCAAGATTGACATCCTAGTTTTTTGGGGTTCGGTGGATATAACTGGGTTATTTTTCATTGGGAAAATTCACGATATACCCCTGTTTTCTTTCGTAATTCACAATATACCCCTGTGATTTTCGTAATTCAACTTTAAACATGCTTAAATATTGTCTAAAATTGATGAAACTTTACATGGATGATGCTAAAGTGTTATATTTTAGTCCAGTATCAAATTTGAAGTTTTTTAAGCTCACATGTGACCTGTGGGACCCAATGAATATGTGACTGTTCATTGGGTCCCACAGGTTACATGTGAGCTTAAAAAACTTCAATTTTGATATTGGACCAAAATATAACACTTTAGCATCGTCCGTGTAAAGTTTCATCAATTTTGGACAACATTTAAGCATGTTTAAAGTTGAATTACGAAAACCACAGAGATATATTGTGAATTACGAAAGAAAACAGGGTATCTCGTGAATTTTCGCGTTTCCACACCGAAAATCAAACCATGACTCATCCACGCAATTCAGAAGATCATGAAAGATTCAATCGATTTGCGTCTTTGAAGGAGATAACGAACGAAGATCTTGAGGCGTGAGGATGCATTGATGATGGTCGAAAGCTTCGCTCAATCGGTCAACAAATCTCAATCGAAGAAAGAAAACCTGAACCTAAAGCAAGAGCGCGAATCGACTTCACCACCAATCCCGTCAATTCGTCGACAGAGGAGAGAAAATCAGAAATTGAATTCTGAAAATTCAATTCAGGCGCTCGCCTCGAGTCAACAACAAGGATTGGTTGAGCAAGTGCGCGAGAAATGGAATAGGATCGTCTTCAAAATTCGATTCCCGACTGCAAAGAAGTGACCAAAAGCGATCTCAATCTGGATCCGTGACCCTTTCTTGAAGTACGATTTGATCTTCATTCAATTTATAGAAATAAATAGAAGAAACAAGGAAAGATGTCAATCAAGCTAGAGTCGTTTGCGAAGAGTCAGATCCGGTTAAAGATCATCGCAGGGCCAGAGGGCGAAGGATGCTCGGGCATCAAATCGAGCGCATAGTTCGAAATCTTCTACGAGTTCTTCGCTTGATTGGCTGATAAATTTCAGCTAATGATAGCTTTACTCTCTAAAAATTCAAATCCCTTTTTTATGATCGGTCTAATTTGTTTAGCTCGTATTCATTTTCTTTTGATTCATCTGGTTGACCTAAAATCGCTTAGAACAAATACTCTCTAAAGACCGGTACAAAGTGACCTCTTAATCCAGGCCTGGACGATGATTTAGTTCAGCCCCAGAGGAGACAGAGCCTTCAGTGATGGCCTTCCCTAGCAAGATAGCTAGGGAGGTACGTCCATAGATTGTCGCCCGGAAGCCATCGTCTCCCGGTATCAGTTATCGCCCGGAAGCCTTCGTCTCCCGGTCTCAGCTGCCGCCCGGAAGCCATCGTCTCTCGGTTCCAGTTGTCGCCCGGAAGCCATTTTCGCCTCGGAGCATAGGCACAATTTCCAATTCAAGAAGAAAGCAAGTTCAGAATAATTGGTCAGATCGCAAAAATGGAAAGGATACCTTCTTTCCTTTTTTCTTTATCTGATGTTCTCCTTCAAAGGCTCGAGGTAAGTCTTCTAGCCCCAGCAGTATCACTAAATTTCAACTTTAATAAAGCAAAGTCAAGGGCGGTTAGATAGGCTTGGGGAATGTCTATGTGATGCTTTGAAAATTCATGAATGTACAGAAACTTGTACAAAGGATTCGCCGAACCTCGGGGTAGAGAAACGGCTATATGAATCTAAGCTCCCTTTAGATCTTTTGCTCTAATTATTGCTACTTTGTGTTTGAAATCTAGAACGTTGTCATTAATTCTGCGTATGGTTCAGTCAAACTGATGGAATAGTACAAACCTGGTCCTGATTTGCCCCTGCCATTTGTATTTGGCCAATATCCCTCTTCTTATTTTTACACATATCTGTTGCTACTGCTAGATAATTGAATTGATTCGTTGTGCAGCAATGAATTGAACTGTTCTATGTAACAGTAAGAGTCAGTTTATAAAGAGTGATTATTTTGAAAACAAAAAAAATCTGTCATGATTATTGCTTCATGATTGCTTCAGTTTCTTAGCTCTCGAACTTTACGCGTTTCTCATACTAAAGCCATAATGGCTAAATTTGAGCATTTAAAAAGTATGCTAGGATGATCAATATCCAACTGCGTTTATACATCAACGCATAAGTATGGCCTCGTCTGATTTTCTCTGCTGTCACTGACTTCCTTTTCAGCAATTCCTCATCCATGACCGTGCCTTGTCTTTGCCTCTGTGTGAACGCTTTAAAACTCCAGAGCACTTCTTTTGTCGCACAATCAAATTAAAATCCAGCCTGAAATTCTTGTATGATTATGATAAATTTTTGTGCTACGTCATTCTTAAATCAGTTTTCAATCTGTTACTCCTGTTCTTCTTGATATGCAACTTTGCTATTGATTTGAATAGAGTCTAAACTTAGAAACACTTTAGATCACTGTATAAGCATGTTTGGATATGATTGCGCAAGACTAGGATTGTTTCAAGTGGCTTATTTTTGCCGCAAAGGAAAAGATCGTTTCAACAGCTTTCGTTTTGATTGTGATATCCCTCACACAATCCTGGTGTATTATGACAATCGATTCGGATTCTGTGTGTTTACATTATTCTAGAAAGTGATGAGTTGTTCGAGCAACAATGATGTAAATTGGTTGAATTTAATAGCTTATGAAAACCTGATATCCAAATCTGATCATCACTGGCTTTACAGAGCTTGATTTGTGTCTGTTTAAGCTTAGGAAGCAGAATTACATCAAGCTTTGAACCTTTGCTCATATTCTTTCAGGTGCAACAGTATAAACCTAGTTTCTTTATAACCACCTAGTCTTACTTTACATAGTGAAGTACAAGCCCATTTTTCCTGCTTCCATTTCCGTCATTTTGCTAAAATCCATATAAAGTTTAAGTGCACTTCTGTTTTCTCTTCTTATTTGCGCCCTCACAGAAACATAATTAAACTTGTTTGTGTTTTTTATAAACTGATCACGCACATTCTAATTTCTGATTTTACTGTCATGTTGTATTTAATATTCCCGCGCTTCTGGTTATTTCCGCAAGTGTCATTAAGTTTTCTGTTTCAGCACTTTACCACCATTGTTAATGCTTCATCTTTATGTTTGAAATACAGCTATTACAAAATGATGTTTAAACAGCAAATTCTCTAGTTTTACTCTGCTACCCAGTCTACCGAGCTTGGCATTGGTTTATGCTTGATTATAAGTTAGCTTAAAGCTATATACTGCTACAGTTTAAAATACGACACGTTGTTGCTTGTCGATTTCTTACTGCTGCATATTACAACCAAAAATAGCTTCTAAACCTGCATTCGTGCTCTATATAGTTTTCTACAAAATTGCTGCCAATCATAGGCTGTTCATGCTTACTCCTGCAGTTATGCTGCTGTCACAATTTTTGACAGATTCATGATTTATGACCGCCGCTGTACGTTCTGCACATGCTTTATTCCTTTTTGTTACTATGCTGTTTTTGTGCTAACCTTAAAAGTACAATAGTTCTGAATTCTGCAATTTTTGGTCCTGTTTTTGCTCCTATTTGATTTTGTAGTTTGGGCGATCTAAAGAATTTGTTTTTTGCATTATTCGGACAAGAACACAGTTTGTTAAAATACTCTTATACCTAATTTTTGCCGCTATAAATGGAGTGTATTTCAGTATTAAGCTATCAATAGGATACTTCTGTTATTTGCTGCTTAAATAGTTGATTGTTGCCGCCATTTTTACTTTTATTTTGCTGTTTAAGTTGTGTTGCACTGTACCTTTAATCTCTTCCGGATAAACCTTGGATAATAAACAATGTTAAACCATTTCTCCTGCTGACAATTTGGCTGGTGCGATAGTTTTCCAGCATGAAGATACTCATGTATTGTCAGCAGCTTCGCTTCTATTCCTTTAGATAGGCTGCATTGCTTTTTTGAAACCTTGCTTACCTCTGTCATGAGATGGGAGATCTACTGCTAAGCAAAGCCTTGGGATAATGCAATCTTTAGCTTTTGCCTTATTCTTCATTTTAAGCAAAAGTGTTGTCGATACTATATAGAAAATTTCCTAAGAACTACTCTACAACTGTTGAGCTGTTCCATAATATGGAATCTTGGCTTCTTTTACCTATGACTATCAGCTTGAGGATAGTGTTTAAATTCATGAGGATCGATCCAAATTGAACTCTTGGCTGTGAGTAGTTTTATAGACTAAAATCTTCACTATTCTCACACTATTGTCTTGCTCATTGAATAAGGTACTCTATGAATGTTCCGCTCCTGATTTTGCTGTATCTTTTAGGAAAAGCTCACTGCTGAAATATACAATTTCCTACTGTTGCAGCTCGGTTAAACTATCAAAACTGATTAATTTAGGAACACTATGCTGCAACTGTTACACTATGTTCTTATGGCAATTGATTGATTTCCTAAAAATGCTGAAGTTAATCCTGTTTGGTTCTTATCTGTTTTGCTTCTGTCAGAACATGGCCCTCTTTTAAAATACGTACTCTGTTGAAATGTTGGTTTAGCTAGCGGCAATGAGGTAAATTGTTTTGTTGTTTCTGTTTAAACTATCAAAAGAGCATGTTAAATTAAATAAGTTCTATCTTTAAACATTAAAACTGCCGAGCTAATAGGATGTTTTAAC
The DNA here is from genome assembly GCA_023374045.1 of Limonium bicolor. Taxonomy (NCBI): domain Eukaryota; kingdom Viridiplantae; phylum Streptophyta; class Magnoliopsida; order Caryophyllales; family Plumbaginaceae; genus Limonium; species Limonium bicolor. The sequence continues at coordinate 155,277,486 of CM041777.1, read as the reverse complement.
AATACTTGATTACATCTGCTATCTGTCACGTTAGAAATGCCTATTACAGATGTTTTAACAATACTTGATTACCCTCCATGTATAAAGTAAAAAAATTATTTTTTATGGTTTCAATAAATACTATTTGCTCTACTATACTTTCCGTATCTGGTTAATTTTCTTATGATCCCTACGCATCTTATATTCTTATCGGAATCAAAGGCGACAACATTTAGAAACATGAGCCGGTGAAGTAGGGATTTTTTCAAGAACGGATAACGCCCCGAAGGGCATCCAGGCAATGTGGATCAGAGGTGGCAGTTCGGGTCAATCGGGTTCGGTTTGGTTTGGGTTGATTTTAAATCGTTCAATATTTGATTTGGGTTGGATCGGGTCGGTTGAGTTCGGTTTGTTCGGGTTGAGTTCGGTTTGTTGACATTTCGGGTCGGTTTGGATTGGTTTGGGTGATTTTCGGTCAGGGTGACTTCGGATCGGGTAACTTACGGTTCGGGTTAGCCTTTGGTTTGTTCAGGTTTTTTCGGGTTATGGGTCAAATTCGGGTCAATTAATCAATTAATCGGTTAAATTCGGTTGCCATTACAGAATCCGTAACTAAATCATCATGATATGCAAATTTGACTTCAATCAATCTCAACACGTATAAATGTATATAAAAGATTAATTTAAACAAATAATTATAATTTGCATCATGTTGTACTTTAGCAATTAACTCTGAACTTATCATAATTATTGATGTAGCTTTAGATTATTTAATAGTTTCATTATTTTGAGAGGAGTATAAATACGATATGTTTGTGGATAATTATTAAAACTGTATAAAGTGTAGTAACTTGTATTTTCAATCTATGAATAATTAGCGAATGGAATTAGTTAATAAGTTTTGATCTTTTTTTATGGTACTTAAAAACTGTTAATGATGAAGAACTATTCAGAAGCATGAGAATTTTGCAACATAGGTAAAAGCCTTCAAGTATATTAAACATTTAAGCTAAATTGCTAATGAGGGAGAATTATTCACAAGATTGGATAAAGGCTTGAAAAATTCTAATTAATAAAAACACCTTCAATATATGAATAATTAATACAATAATGATATGAATTAGTGATAAAATTTGAGTCTAAATATACAAATATTTTTGGTTCTTACCAATCTACCATTGATGAGTAACGCATTATCATTAATTCATTATTAGTTGTGCGATTAATGAAAATGCATGATAATTAATTACTTTAAAATTTTATACTGTAAAATATTTGTGTTATATTTAAAAGAGTTTATTTATACTTTTTATAGGTATTCCCTGTTACTAAGTAATGATTAATTGTAAAAGTATTGTAGGGCATTATTTAGTGTTGTATGATACAAATGCTAAATACTGATTTGTATTTAAACTAGATATTAGGTATAAACATTCTGTTTTATTCTCATTGTCTCCTAAAATTACTGCAATATACTCTTTCGGGTCACATCGGATATATTAGTTTGGGTCACACTGGTTTTGGTTCGGGTTCGGTTCGGTTGGTTTCGGTTTGGGTCACTTTGGATTTCGGGTCATCGTCGGGTTATGGGTGACTTCGGTTCGGATGATTTTGGCTCGGATGACTTCGGTTCGGATGATGATTGTGGTTTACTTTCGGTTTTACAATAATACGGTTCGGTTTGGTCCGGGGTTTATTTTGGATTTCAGGTCATTTTTCAAGTTATAGTTTTTGGTTGAGATTCGGATCGGATTGGTTCGGTTCGGTTTTTCGGATTACTTTTGCCAGGTCTAATGTGGATTCCACCCTCTTTTGTCATTAAAAAAGAAAGGAAAAAATTATAATATACCCTTAAAAACTTTCATAATTCATAAAGTACCTTTTTTACAAAACATGGTCACAAGATACCCAAAAAAGTTTCAAAATTCACAAAATACCCCTAATTCATGGAATGACCTTAAATAATGATTATTTTCCCGCTGATATTGCATGTAATGTTCAAGTTCACAATATACCGTTTTTTTATTCAGCAGTATTTTATGACAAAAGAAAATGGTCAAACCATATCTTACAGAATAATCTGTGAATATAGGCTAGACAATGTTTGTAACAAGAAAACGTTGATTATCCTCAAATTGTTGAATTGATTTATATATCAAATTTTACAATAATAATATTAGGAAATTTCATTAAATGTCACTAGATTTTTGGCTTATTCATGAAATGATTCTAAAAATAAGTTAAGAAATTCTTCAAAATATATAAAATTTAAAAAGTTCTAAATTATTAAAAGTTGTTAAAAATTCGCAAAAACTGGATCTCTTTTTTTAAATAGAATGTTTTTGTGAAAAAAATAGAAATTTTTGTGAAAAAATTTTAGAAATGTTTTTTTTAAATATATAACTTTTTTATTAAATATAAATTTTTTAAAAACTATTAAATATCATAATTATTATAGAAATAAATTATTTCTTACAATTTAATTTAAATTATTAGGTATCTTCAAATAGAATATAGAGTTTAAAGACATATTTATATTTTAAGGGATGATATATTCCGCTTTTTAGTGTCATTTTATAAATGACATTTACTAATTGTAGATATAATAAAAATGTAAAAAAAAAACCATCAAACTATGTCATAAGTTTATTTGTAAAAAATTTAATGATTTTTATAGAATTTCAATTTTTGTTTAATTTTACGAATGTTTTGAATTTTGTAACTTTTTTTAGTGGAATTTCATGAATTAGCCATAAATATAGTTGCATTTCATGAAATTTCCCAATATGTTTTTTTGTAAAATTTCATAAAATCCTCCTAAATGAAAAAAAGGGGCATATTGTGAATTTGAAATATGACCTACAATGTTAGGGGTAAAATAATCATTATTTTAGGTCATTCCACGGATTATGAGCATATTGTGAATTTTAAAACTTTTTAGGGATATCTTGTGACCATGTTTTGAAAAAAGATTGTTGTAAATTACGAAATTTTTTAGGGGTATATTTCCTAAAAACAATAAAAATGTACCTAAAGTGGTATGCGGAATCTACACTTATTCTCTCTCATCATTGCTTAATTAAGCAACGTTCTGCAAACCAATGCTATTGGTTATAACACCGCAACTTTAATAAAAAGAAAATCCTAATAGAATACTAAAGTAAAAGTTATGGATGAGAGGAGAGAGAATGTTAAGGAATTTTACCATTGTAGAGATGAGAGTTTCTCATACAATAAAACAGTACATTTTGTTGACATGACATCTATAATTGTGCTAAGAAAACCATTGTGAATGTTCTAAAGTTTACAGAGCTATTTGGCGGGAGGCACGGATCCACAATATTGAATGAGTGTTAGTACATTGATAATTATTAATATTGATCATGTGTTACAATCTTACTAATCCAACAAAATGTAATAGATATTTTGGGATCGCAACTGCAACTTGTTATACTTATCATGTCACGGACACGACCACCGGTGACGAAATCGGGTTTCAAGTTGGTTTAAGCTCAATCCAAACTCAAGCCGAACATATTTTGGATTAATCTGAACCTAACTCGAACTCGTTATGAGTTATACTTCTTTAACCCAAATTCATAATAGGTTACCCCAATTTAACCTATTATTTTATTAAAATATAATTTTACTTTTTATTTTTGGGTTATCCAATAAATTAATATAACATTTAAGCATTAAATAACTATTAAGTACTAAGTTAAGTCATAGAATATAATAAATTACTATTTTTGAATTTCTGAGTTTTGATTTATAAGTTAACGGATTTAACCTGAACCCAGAGCGAGTTTCATTGAGCTAACCCAAACCCGACTCAAAGATATTTTTGGGTAAAAAAACAACATAAACCTGAATAATTCACAATGTATTAACAGAATTTAAAAAAAATGCTAATTATTATTCTAGAGTTTAAAACCTATGGGGACACTTTGACCGAATAAAAAAATAGCAAACAAAATATTAATATTTAATTAAAACAATGTTCAATATTTAAACTACATTTGCTCTATACAAGTCTTTATCATCTGAAAATCATACATAATATTATTATTATTAATAACGGACTTAACTATATCTGATTCTACATAAGTGTAGATTATCACTAACCAATTCTCCCATCTTAATATATTTCAGAGTAAGGATGCTCTTTCAACTATAATTGTAGTGACTGATATAATCAATGCAAATTTCAAACATGCATTATTATGAATGCTAAAATATCATATTTGAGCTACATTATTTAATTATGTGACATTTATTATCTATTTTTACTATATATATATTTATATTTTTCCAAAAACCCGTATAAAACTGAATAGTTCAATATAACATGTATTTAATCTCAAATAAAGACTCTTAGACGATTTCGGCCTAACAATGCAACAGGTTGAAAGACAGTGACTGGTCCAGGAAGTGCCACCTCAAAGTCAAAGCTATTCGAAGCCATACATGATGAGAGGTACTCATCAGGTCGAACCCGATGAATGTTATCAGACCTATGACAGTCCTATCGTTCAAGGCCCAAGGATAGTGTGAATCCAAACTCAACACGGAAGCAAGCAAAAGGAATGGCTCGAAGATTCTGGCCCAAATTAATACTACAGAAAAAATGGGTCAAGCATAACATGTACACCTGGCAATTTTGACCCAACCCAAAACCCAACCTATATTTTTGTAGGTTAGGGTCATGATTATTGACCCATTTATTTTTTGGGTTGGGTTAGGATAATAGGCTAATTTTGTGGGTTGGGTTAGGGTAGAGATCTAAACCCATGACCCAACCCGAAACCCGAAAATATATTTGTTAATAATAAAAAATAAAAATATTAATTCACATATATGTATATATATTATTTTCATATCAAATTACACCTTAGTCTTAAGCCCAAGTGCAGTTGGACTATCTAACCTTTAATAATATCACACAATCTTATCTAAGCAGATGGCTCAACGAGCTGCATATCAAATAAAGGGCTCAACCAGACCTTAACATAATGTTGAAAACCTAATGCTTTCATCTTGCAGACTCATATCCATCTTTATTCTCTACGTCGTTGTTAATGTCTATGTCACTCTTCATCTCTGCCTAAGGTTTTTTTTCTTATTCTCACTGCCGTTACGTTCTTGAGAACATAGGCATGTTTAGATTATCTAGAATGGTGAACAAAAGTAGGTGATATATATATATATATTGTAAGTAGGATCTTGATTATAGACCTCTCAGTGAATTCTAAAGCCAGCAGAGCAGATAGCTTGCTGCATAAAAGTTCCTCAACTATGGGTAACGAACTAACGATTAAGTGATTGTGATTGTACTTTTCTCAAGCATGAGCAATCGGTTTTTAAAGGCTTTGAGCACTCAGTTTTTAATTATTTCTAACTTTAGAAGATTTATCTTTAGTGTATTTCTCTAATGTATAATGAAGATTTTCATTTTTATTCCCTTTTTTTTATTAAGGGCACTAGGATCATGTGCATATCTATATAGGATTCATCCCCAACAAAGGTAGAGCTCTAGGCTCATATGATAAAAATAAACTTACAGATAAAGTGCGACTTACTCTTTTTATGGAAAATTTCAAAGTTCAAAGAACCATTTGTACACATAAGCCTCCCCACGGTACTCTAGATTCTTCGCATAACATGAAATTCGTTTAAAAGTTGGGTTGATCAAGCAAGATTACTCCTCTTCCTTTTGTTCCATCCTAATCTGTGTGCTAGCTCGCACTGGATGTTTTTAGATTTTTGTATTAATTTCTACTCCTAATCCATCTAAATTATTGTATGATTAAAAAATGGGTTGGGTGGATTGAGTTAGGGTTAAAGGATTTTAAACGGGTTGGATTAGGGTCATGATTCTCTGACCCATCCATTTTTGGGTTGGTTGGGTTGATGATATTTTAAATGGGTTGGGTTAGGGTTTATCCCCCCCATCAACCCAAATTGCCAGATCTGTTACATGGGCGAGTCTAAAACCAGCGAGCGAATCCGGTTGATGTCGAAACACCGAAACACGTCATATTCAACCCATGTTCCAACTCTCGCAACAAAAGCATACACATCAAGGCGTTGGGATTTGAGCTGAAATGCAATCACATATAGACCCGTCGGGGCTCAGAGTCATACAACTACATATCTGAACCGTTTATAGAATGCTACATTTATAGTACAAATAACAATAAAAACATGTACAATAAATAAGAAAAGCTTGTATAATAACAATTAGATTGAAACTATTAATTTTAGGGAAAATTCACAATATACCCCTATTTTCTTTTGTAATTCACAATATACTTCTTTTTTGAAATTTTGCCACAAGATACCCCTGTTTTCTTTGCTAATTCACAAAACACCCCTTTTTAAAAACGGCGTCAAATATTCCGTTAACCTCCCCTGGAAAATGACTATTTTGCCCCTGACCCATTTTTTCTTTTTTTTTGAAAAATTCGTAGTTTTTTTGGCTACTTTTTTTTTGAAAAATTTTAAATTTTATAATATACCCCTATTTAAGTTTGTTTTCATGAAATACCCATGTTTATGTTTTGAAGTACACAAGATACCCCTGTTTATGTTTTGTAGTTCACGAAATACCCTTATCACCCTGATGCCCTGGTAAAGCATCGCCTAGTTTTCTCTTGTTTTTCAAGTGCGTTCAACCTCTTCATAATCCCAGGACAAATGTTGTTTGCATTCCAGTTCTCTGAGGTTTCTTGTCTCTCGGAATGTCTCACCAATAGCTGAGTACGAATCCCTGTCATTCACAATTAGACACAATTATAATATATGACCAAAGACAAACATGTATAAGCATGGATTATTTACATAGTTAGGTAAATACCTTCAAGTAAAGAGTAGATTGATTTAGTCCTGTGGACAAACAAATAATGCCACACACATTGGGTTTGAAATGGATACCTCTTGGTCGAACTCGGTAGCGGACCAGAACTTTTGTTTGGGGGGTGTAGACACCAAAAATTCTCACCCCATAAAGCAAATTTCAAAATAACAAGAGGGGTCGTCGCCTTTCTTTTTCAAAATATATTATCGTGCGTGCCATAACGAAACCGTCATTTTATACCTTTTTCAAAGCATTTCATAAAAACACGATTTTTCAAAAAATGAATTTTCAAACAATAATCCGGTTTTAAACCCATTCATTTTGTTTTATTTACTTATCTTATTATTTACATTCCATTATTTCATGCCATTAGATTAGTCTTCTCTTTTTTTCCTTGTATACTCTCTTTTAAACTCGTAGCATTTTTAGAGGATCCGGTTGAAATTAGGGTTCTTGTATTATTTCTCGCATGAACATACTGAAATCCGATATGGCGTAACTGATTAAGGTACTCACCATGCAACCCGCAGATCCTGGGTTCGATTCCTGGCGTAGACTAGAAACATTTTCTTTATTATGTCAGCACGCGACCTGACTTTTATTTTGTTTCTCCGCTACTATCTACTGAAATCTACTACAGCTCAACCGGTTAAGTGCACAGGAGAGATGTGAGGAATACTGAGTTCAAATCCCAGTAGTAGCAGGACTCGTTTTTTGTTTCTTTTTTTACTTATGAATGGGCAGAACTCCTTTTATTTTGCTTTGTTGTTGTTTGTGTCAGAGCACTCCAATCTCTTTTTTTTTGAGTTAAACTGTTCTTCTCATTCATAGCTAAGCAGCAAGTATTACAAAAGTCAGAAAAGGGAGATTCACCCTGTTTCTGAGGACACAAAGGGAACGGTGATTCCACCCCCTCACTTGCTGATACAAATTACAGAATAAAAGCACATCTCTTAACCTACTACTGCTATTAGTAGGAGAGACCAAAACCTGGCTCTTACACAGCCTTCTATTACACTTTTCTACATTGACTAGAGCTAGTTCTAACTTGTGCACACCATCGCACCAAAAACAGACACTACCCAAATACTTTGCACTGGACTCTTCAGGGAACTTGCAGTGTCTGAGCTGCCACATCCAGGAGCTGCCAATATACAAGCAGCAGTTCTGTAAATAAGGGATTATCCAGATTTGAGTGAAGCTCCTAACACTTTGATTGTTATCCCAAACCGACACCCTTTCGACTGATCCATTTGTTAGCTTAAAACAGAAGCTAAGGCTACCCATCAATAAGATAAGCTCTAGAGCTATTGAGTATTAATAAGACTAACATATACACTTTAAAAGTGCTTAGACTCATTCTAGCAGAAAATCTGATTTTGATACTTCACGTTCCTTTGAACAACCTCCTTCTGATATCTGACTTTCCTCCTCTTTTTTGAAACACTACACAGATAACTACTCCTCTGATTGCTATTATATATAAGGAGCCCAAACAACCAGCAAAATACTTTTTTCCTTAGCCTCAGAGAGGCCTCACCTTCACTTGGTGAGGTAGAACTACTAAGCCACCGAATAACACTGCTATCTCTTGGAACAAAATCCTTCAAAAGCATCTCAGCTGATATCAAGGTCTCAGAATTAGGAAGACTACCTGACTGGAAACTCTGAAAAGTCAAGACTTCCTGCAAAACTGCTAGGAGGAGACCTGTCCCCCAGCAGCAGAAACGAGTGAGACTCATTCTTTTGGCTGCCTTGCGTATCTGCAAGAGCAGCCTTCAGAGGGAACTTCTTTGAACTCGAAGGATCTTGGTTATCCTTCCCGATCACTTGGTTAGCAGCCAGTTTCTTACCCCTTTTCTGATTCTTCTTGAAAGGAAGTTTGGGTCCCTTGCACTTCTTATCCCCATCTTCTACTACACCATGATTAAAAACCTGTTTCCCCTCTCTCTGATTACCCATGACGAGGATGGAATCGTAATTAAACACTAATGAGTCATAAAATTTTTTAAGAGGATCATAAACCCTCCCAAGCTGTTTAATCTTCCAACATGCTCTTCGTTTCAGAAACCAAACCGCAACTAGTCTCGGTTGTAACCCTAGCTTCTTGGCTAGATCAGTTATCCTCTCAGATTTCAGTTTGTTCTCCGCTGCAAAGCTCTTTTCTAGCATATTCACCTTCCACATCTGGTTACACAATAAAACCAGGACACCAACCTCTGAACCAACAGTAGCAATCGACACAGAGAAATCTGGCCACGAAATCAACTATCCTAAATGAGCAATCAAACTGACTAAAACCCCAACACCTAGAAAGATTCAATACCAAAAGCACACACACGCCTTCGATCGAAGAACAACCACCACACAATCGAAAAGAATGACTAACCCCTGGACTGCAATCAGAGAGGAGCCAAAGCGCCTAATAGACACCGCACTAGGTCTAGTCCAACGAAACGACAACACACTTACAGGACCCACACTGGAGGAGCTGCTACCACGTCCCGGCGACTGGAATCCACCTCCTTGACGAGAAGACTCAGGCACCACCGATACCTGGACCGCTACCGAGAACTGGGGGAGCAGCCACAACCGAATCTGGAGAAGAGAGGAACGATAGGGACCACAAACAACCAGCAATGGAGAAAGCTAGGGATTGCGACCAGACTCACTGAGAAAATCAGGTGAGGAGAAGAGGACGACCGGGGGTCGCCTCTGGAATCGCTCACGAAGGAGGCGATAAAAGGGAGCGTTCAAAAGTGGGTCTGTTTCCTTTCTCAACTTCAACTTCGGGACGACACGCTGAAAGTTTTTAAAATTTTCTACCACGCGTATTGGAAGGTGAAATCCAAGATGTCGACATAAATGAGGATGTGGTAGTTTTGAGAATTTGTTCGACGAACTGAAGCACCCTCTAGATGTCAAACCCACCACTGGGGGGGGGTGGGGTGTGGGTCTTAGAATAGCTAACGGAGCACTCCAATCTCAGTAAGCCCACATCAGACAGAACACCACAATATGGGTGTGAATCCTTGAAAGAACCGATTATTCCCCCCAGAAATTCTCTGCATGTTTGCTCGGTGTTCAAAGAAGGTGGGAATTCCCTTCAAAATGCCCATCTCTTCTTCATCCTAGGAGGGGGGAAATCAACGGGAAAGATCTTCTTCTGCCTCCGAATCGTCACAACCGAGAAACTCTCCTGCTCTGGTTCATCCGTCGAGGATTTCAACCATCGCCACCCACCTTCTCCTTCTTCCCCCACCACGAACCACCTTATTCCAACTCCCTCATTCTCGTCGTTGTGACTGTAGTCACCTCCCTGATGTTTTCGACATCTTCCAATTCGCTCCCCACCTCTATCTTCAAATCGACGAACCCAGAAGCAAAAATCATCTTCTGCATATTCCCAAAATCCATCTTCTTCAACCCGAAACCGTCGAATAGGAGCATCATACTACTCTACCTCTTTTCAATCTCTCACTCACAGTAATTTCAACCCAAACGGGCGACAAGGAGCAAGCTGCCCTGTACCACTTTCATTCTCTTCCTCAAGGTGATTCGCAACCCAGCTTTGCCGATGACCACCACTGCAAGCGCTCCATCACCGGACGTCGACCTCGGCTCCGACAACACCTTACCGACTCCTTCCTCTTCTCCACCCAGCGGATCTCTCTGTTGAATCTCCATTTCAATCGGCCGCTACCTCCCCTCTTAATTTTCTTTTCTAGTTCAAGCTAGGATAGTCCAATTTATTCTTGTTTACGATATTATGTATTTTACAATGATTTTAATCTGTTGTGTTTATACCTTGACTGAGGAATCATTTGCATTGATTTGGACTGAGCTTAGCACTCACGGACTTTCGAGGATGACTTGGAGCTTTGCGAAGCAGCCCGGCGCCTGAACAGAGAAGACTTGGCCTCAAATCCAACATAAGGAAGTCTTCTTCCTGTTTTTTTCACTTCGATTCTATTAAACACTGAATTTGTTTTCTGTTCAAGGGATATGTGGTTCACTCTGAATCTTCCCCCAGTTTTTATTGTTTATTTCATATGTAACCTTTGCTATTTAATCTGCACTTTATTTGGTAGAAACCCACAAGTGGGTTCGGGACTGCTCGATTAGTTTCCAACATGATATGCCTTCTCATCTTCACCCTAAAACTACACACCGTCTAGCTTCGACACTGGTTTCTAAATGGATCCTTTTGCTTTTTATTTAGAATTCAACCGACCCTGTGTACCTGATGTTTTCTTCTCATTGACCTCGTTCGCATTCGATTAACAGCCAGTATAATTGCCTCTGTATTTTCATTCTTAATTTCGCTATCTTGACATACCAAAGTTAGTCTTTTACTATCTCATGACATTACCGAGCATCCTGGCCTCGATTTTTGTATTCTGGATTTCTTTTTTTATCTCCCACTTGAACTGCAATCATCTGCTTTGCTAGTATTCTACATATGTTTGGAATAATCCCTTTTATCTCATGCATACAGGCTAAAAACCAGAGACCGGCGTATATGATTTGTATTCACTTATGCTTGTATCTGCTTATGGCTCGGTGCCCTTCTAGCACCGGTTTAACTTGGATATCCCCGTTTCATTCTACCTTATCCATCTATTTGTTTGAAGGGGCTAATCCCTCTCTTTTTTGTCTCGTATCTTCTGATTTATTTGCAGTAAACCCATATGCTCCAACTTGCGTTTCATGAACGTTGGTGTTACATTTGTGTTGGCTCAACTCACATCGCTCCCACCGCTTACTGCCTTTACCTCATTTAATCGAGATGCATGTATGATCTGGAGCTAGCTTGCGCGTGCTATTTGGACTGAACTTGGACTCAACAAAGTCAACTCAGTTTGTTGATTGAGGAGTTGGTATCCCTTCTCATTCCATCCAAAAATGTCTCATGTGTTGCTGGCTGTTTTGACATCATTTGGTGTGTAAAAAGTATTTGATCTTAAACGATATTCTCATGTTCTTGTTCTTTGTGTTAGGTATTATGACATTTCGAGTTGGTTAGATGTTAAATTTAGATTCCTTGACTAAAGAGATGAAAACCGACATCAAAAAAGAAAAAGTGTGACTTGCTGTCATTTCAAAAGAACGAATGGATACGCCTGAAACTTTCAGAGTTAAATTGTATGTTGTACTTATTGATTGTTGTCTTCAATTTTAATTTCATGATTATCCTTTGGCATAATATGTTACATGTTATAGATTAGTTTGGTAATTGTTGGGCCCAGCCCCATATAAAGGTCCAATGGCTAGGAAGCCCTAGATAGCCCATAAGCTACCCCATGTAGAAAAGCTTTAGGAGAGGGTATCCTGTAACACCCCCACCATTAATACATGCTTACCTTCCAATCTCCTTACACGTCAGATACACGCAGCGGATACTTACTTACATACTATGGGTGATACAATGCCGTTAACCACCCACGTGGCTAACAAGGCTACTACTACTGCTTACAGCATCGGTCTGATGGACCGGAATCCCGAGTATTACATATCTACCATATATATTTCATACACCAATACACGCTACATTCTTCCATTCGATACAATACTTCAAATACCATACAATATAATCCATATACCGAGTTTACTAAGATCCTTATACAGATATACTACCTCTTCAAAGTTCATACGTACTCACTACGAGACTACTTACTACCCGTTCCTCACAAACTACTTACTCCTAATTACAAGGGTGTGCCTCCGGTCTCTTCCTTGACCATATTCGCTTCGGGTACCTGCACACTAAAAATGTCCCCCGAAGGGGTCAGCTTTCGCCGAGCATGATGACCGCATACCCCGCGTACTAGTGAGGGTACGCCGACCACTTGGTCGAATACATGCGGTTCATTTTCATACAAGCATACATGCATACATGCTCTTACACACCGTACAATAATACTTACAACATACATACATACAATTCAGTTCATACAAGGGATACAATATAAACCAACCAATACATACTTACCTCTTCCGAATTACACATACACATCTCATGCACAACATACAATATTGTTAGCTTCATTGGTCCACCCGGGTTAATCGGGTGGGGATTACTCTTTTACTCGTTACTTCATACATACGCATACATACTCATACATACTTACGGATCCATACTTACTTACTCTTACTCTTACTCAAGTTAAGTCGTCGGGACCTCCGGCCCTGGGGACTACACCGTCCCACCTCCGGGATTTACTTGACTCACCAATCCGGGATGCTACCCATTTAAGGGATTTGGGCCACGGACCAGTTTAAGAGTCAGGAATTGCAGCCAACCTCTTGTGACTCCGCATCCTCACGCGTGGCCGAAGCTATATCGGACTTGTACTCATTCCAATTTACTCACTTAAGTTAGGAGTTAGATAGTTAGGAATTAGCACAAGTCAACATCCAAGCCACAATAATACAATACACATACACATACATACGAGGTACAATACATTACACAAGTACAATACGAGGTTCGAATACCATTCATCATCATTCATATATTTCATGAATTATACAAACTAGTGCTCAAGACAATAAATATCAAGCACAACATAAGTCAAGCACAGGTAAGTGCAATATAGTCCGATTCATGCATTTATCTTATTTAGGTGGTCAAATAAGCACACAAATCGGGGTAACCAGATTAGGATACAGGGCATGAAGAAATCATACCTTTCACCGTTGTACTTGTATCCCTACGTCCCTCCGGTATTCACAATTCAAATCCTATGATATACATACAACCGAATAATTAATCTAACTATCATTAATTTAATTCGGTTACCCTTACGCTTCCTAACTCATACTTACTAAGTCTTCACATTCTTATACTTACATTTTATTTACTTACTTTTCATCACTTAACAATGGTATACTTACCTATATATGCACGTATGTATAGGTGGATATACATATACATACATATATACTAACCATGGTCTTATAGTTTTTTTTTTTAAGTTTTGACCCGACCGAACTTGCGACCGACCTTGCAAGTTCGGTCCGAGTCAGTAGGTTACATCGGGTGAAAATTCCAGGGCCGACCGACCTTGCAAGTCCGGTCCCAAGGTCGGTCCATTCCAGTGAGTTACTTAACGGAAAATTTTAGCCCGACCGACCTTGCAAGTCCGGTCGCAAGGTCGGTCCATTCCAGTAGCTTACTCGACGGAAATTTTTCTGGCCGACCGAACTTGCATGTCCGGTCGCAAGTCCGGTCGATTCCAGTAGGTTACAGACGGGAGAATTTTTCTAGTCCGACCGAACTTGCAAGTCCGGTCGCAAGTCCGGTCGATTCCAGAAGCTTTCCCGTCTTTGTAAATCTGGGCTCGACCGACCTTGCAAGTTCGGTCCTAAGGTCGGTCCGGCCCAGTATTTGCATTTTAATTTCTGTTTTCAGTTCTAACCTTTACCTATTGTTTCTCCAATCTTCTTACATGTAATCCCACATGTTTAAACACTACCTAGGCCCTCCAAATTGCCTTAGTTCATCCACCAAATTCCTTACCAAATCCATCAATCCACTTACACAATTTTCCTCACTTCATTTCAACACTTACAATAGTTTCTCCAAGTGGTTGTTGCTACAGATTTTGGGTTCTTATTTCCTCCATGCCTAGTTCCCTCTCCTAATGCCATCTTACCATTCCAATTCATTTCCAAGCAACTATAATATCTATACCCAAGTCCAACACTCTTTTACCAATTCTTACACACTAATTTTTCCTAACCTCTCCAATGCATTTTTATGCATCTTGCTACAGATTTTGCACTCAACTTCTAACCTCCATTACTTCCTCAACCAATGCTACTCCTAGTATCCAAAATACATCCATTCACTTCCTAATTACATCCCATTAACAAATCATACCCAAATCTGTTACAAGCTACTAAACACTCCAATTTTACTCTCCACATACACCTAGTCACTACCTAGGTTGTTTTCTCATCTTGAACACTTAAGTCCTCAAATTCCTAGATAAAATTTGACATAGTCTCCCCTATATTATTAACATTCTCCACATGGTTTCACTCACATAATTGATCCATACCACCTGTTCATAACCAATACCAATATACCCATTCTCATGTACAAAATACCACACTAAACAACCTTAAATTCCTGCACTCAACCTCTCATTCCCAAATCTGTTTTGACGAGTTTCCAATGCCTTTTAAGGTTTCAAAGCATTTGTATTCTCTCATACATTACACTACTAACACACTACCCTTTTACAATACATATTTTCATTACCAAAAATCTGTTACATACTTATCTACAAAGACACACAAGGGTTAGTATAATTACCTTGTTATCTCACAAGCTTCTCCTTTCCTCCTCCTTCCTCTTTCCTTCTTCTCCCCACCGGTTTGTAAACCGAATTCAAACACTACATCCCGTTCACATATATATTTCAATACACCACTTTAATACACAATTTAACCCTAACCATTATGTAAGTTCTAATATAGGTTTTAGGGTTTAGAATTTATATTACCTTCCAAAGGTGCAAGAGCTGTTTGGAATGGTTCAAGAGCAAGACTTCTCACTCTCCAAAGAAGCCAAAATCGGCTAGCATTCAAAGAAGCAAACAAGGGTTTAGCTCCAGATTCGTTTTGCCTTCAAGGCTAGAAAAACAATGGAGTTTTAAGGAGATTTACCTCAAAAGAACAATGAGAACAAGGTGGCTCTAATGGTGGTCTTGAAGCTCCAAATGGGGTATACCCATAAAAACGAAAATGTGTGTTTTCGAATTTTGGAAAGATAGAAGCGTAGCTCTTGGTGAGAGGATTACAATGGTGGTATTTTTATAATTTTTGGAAGAGATTTGAGGGAGTTACAAAGGAGAGAAGAGAGGTTTTTGTGTGGTTTCTCTTTTCTCCATGGCAATCGGCTGGAGGTAGAAGAAGAAAGAAAAGAGAGAGTGAGGGTGGGGGTTCACGTGAGAGAAGAGAGAATAGGGAGGAGAGAGAATAAAGGTGAGTGAGGTTGTTTATTATTTTGTTTGTTAGTGTATAAGAGAGGAGTGTGTGAGGGAGTGTGAGAGGAGGTCCAAATCGGACACACACAGCACACACATACCACTTTTACTTTTTATTTTCAAAGTGGACACATTAGTTTTGGTTATTTATGTTCCTACCCCACAACTTCCCGTTTTTGACAGTTTCTACTAATTCCCCGTTTTATTGATTTTATTGGTTCTAAAACTTCACTAATATTTATTAATGATTATTTAGTTGACCAAAATTGTTACGAGTCTATTTGACCCGCTTAAAGACACGTTTTCCCGGTTACCTCGAAAAACGCGCTTTAAGGTTCGTTAATGATTTTAATCCGTTTTAAGGATCCGTTTTCTTCGGGAGTTGTTCCCATATATTATTTAGGCCTAATTAAGCCTTTAGAATCCTTATAATATGCTAACCGAGGTTTCATACCTCCTATGGTTATTTAACGCTTATTTAGCGTTTTTCGCTTTTTAAGCGTTTCTTTATTTCTTTTGGATTTATTTTCTCACCAATATTTCTTAATCATTATTAGGCTCTTAAATACCTATTAGGATAATTAAATCGCCATATTTAAGGTCGGGGTATTTCAATCTACCCCCCTTAAGAACTTTGTCCTCAAAGTTGTTCGAGGTTATAGGTTTACAATGCTTACTCATCCTTACATGTCTAATACCAAAAGTCACACATTCTTCCTCCTTACAGTTCCCAAATCCACTACTCACAGTCTCTACATTCCATACCCTACAAATGTACTATAATTACTCCAGTCCACACTACTACTAACCATCCGGTTCCTCATTACCAAATTTATACATACGTACAGTGCAAAGCTATCCCCAAAGCAATGCAATACACATTACAATCCCGCAGGCACTCAGGTCATCTCGACACAGGACTCCTCTATGTCCTGCTGCCCTTGGAATAATACCATATGCTACACTACTATCTTCTCCGGTATAAGCTTCTAGCCAAATCCTTATTCTCAGTCTAAGGAAAAATCCTTCCCAACCGCTAATTAGAAATCTTTCTAAAGCATCCAACTCCAAGTTCCAATTTATATTCATTACTTCTATCCTATGTGTGATTCTTGTGACCACTTGAGGGGAGCTTCGAGAATCATTCGACCCTGATGTGATCAGCATTAGTGTTGAACTATCTTTCCACCCCAATTTGTGTTCGGTTTCCCTTGATCTGATCAGGATCAAGTTCGACTTCCCACATCAGGTTCAACCAAACAATAATTTAATTGTTTTCATTTTCTATCTTTTTATTCTTTCTAGTCGTGGTTGCGAATTCATACATCTCCAAAGGATGGAATCAATCCATCAATCGTCCTCACTCTACTTCCCAAATGCTTTACTCCATGGTTCGATCCTAATGCTCATTTCATCAACCCTCACTACTTCCATCCATTACTCACCATCATCTCCTATATTCTAACTACGGAATACTACCCTTGTAAGATTTAGTTGGCTTCAATTGTTTCACATATTTTACTTACGATCCCACTACTCATAAACTTCATTCATCTACTATCCTCATTCATTTCGTACTACTTCTTCAAAGGTTACAATACTTGTGGAGCTCCGTCCACTACTCATTACTTTTCTTTTACTAATACTCTTACACTGGTGTTACAAGATAAGTACATTCCTCCTATGGTATTTGCATGTTTAATGCCTAGTTACCATAATTACAATATGAATGAGTACTTATGTTTGTTTAACATAGTACCAATCATCAATTTGATTCTCATTTGTGCTATGCACATTACGGTTTAAGTGTTTTATTCATAAAACTTACATTAAGCGGTTTTCGCTCTACCCCCCTTAAAAGGGATTACGCCCACGTAATCTACCATATATTATTGTTAAACATTGGTTTAATCGGTTCGGGCAAACTGAAGCGTTTAGCTTCACTACGGTATACTATAGAATATGCTCTGGTCAAAGGGTCTTAACCATACCAACGGTTTAGTCTTTGCACCAAGAGTTCCTATATGAGTTTATTTAACTCATCATTAATTCAGTTCTAGCCTATTAGGCTTCAAGGCATTAATAGCCATTGTATTATACTCACTAGGTATATTGTCTCCTAGCTAGGGCCCACTAGCTTCTGCTGCGCGACCCTGATAACTTGGGTTACTTACCCTTCGTGTTATCATTAATGTGCTATACATCACCTTCTCATCCGTCTATTATGGGAATAAGGTTTACTAAACAACTGCGGTATTCTTTTACCGTGTTTGAACTCAACGAGTTAAGATTTATACCCAGCTCTCTGGTAATCTACTGCACATGCTATTCGTGCTTCCACGATTATTCGTTAAGTTCCTCCGACTTATTGTCGGGCGAGGTTAAGTCACTACTTAATTGTAGTACTTCCTCTGTTGTCACTAGCTTCTAAATCATACCAGTTCTCCTGGTTCGGTACAAGTGTCCTTTACTTGTATGACCTCGCATTGATATGCGTCGGTTCTAGTGACTTTCTTAAGCCTCCCTTCACCTTTTATTCCATTGGAATTCACATCTGTGATTGTTAGTGTGTTTCGCACTCTTCGTGCTTCTTCGGCCTTAGGCCGCACGGTTGTTGCTAAGCTTGCTTGACTGGCTTATGCCATGTTTGTGGTGAAAGGAAAGATTTACTACGGTTTACATTCTCCATATCCCTAGCCATCTCATTAGATCATTAGCTGAACAAGTGCAATGCCAAAACACTCAGTCATACAGAGTGCAGAGGCGTAAACGCTTGACAATAAGTCACTCATGTGATAGGAAGGAATATTTCTGTGTGTCATCTCATACTTATACTCCGTGTTATTGCTTAACTACTCCCCCATAGCGGTCGCCTGTTGCGCACCGTATTGTTACTCATTGTACAACATTGCTTTTACTGTTTCTGTTACTGTGGTAGTTCCTTTTTACTTAGTGACATTGTCATTGTCACCATTTCCTTATGGTGTAAATACACTAGGAGTTTCTTGTGTTTGTGTGTATGACGGTTGTCGTAGCATACGACAATCTTATTATCTTCCCAATGTGGAGATGTCTTATTCCACTTAGGTTTTATGTGTAGGTTAACTTACCTCACATTCTATCATCATTTGTGATACAATTTACCAAGTATCTTGGTTGACCAAGGCTAAAGCAATTTACCGGTTTACAAGCTCTCTTGAGCGTTGGTCATTCGTGATGTGCAACGTGCACTCACATTGATTGTTTTTGACACTTACTGTCCTCCAAAGCTGAGCATTGGTTTAGGCTCTGGCTGTGTAGTTTTGCTTGTATGTATATTACCAGGACATCCCATGAAACTTCCAGGGTTTTCTGGTCCCGTTCTCCAATTGGAGGGTATTCTATCACTGACAAGTGAAGGTTCTTGTTGAGGGGTTTGTCACCACTCATATGTCTCATAACAAGGTTTGCTATGTTGGTGTTTACGCAATGGTCCATCACATGTTTGGGTGTATATGGAGTATGCTTACTCCCTTAAGTCGTAACGGTTTGGAAATCTCATTTCCTTATCCCATCATCCCTTGGCAATCTCTATTGCGTGGTTTTATTGTTATAGTAGATGGAAGCCTTTTCTAAGGGTTCACATCATCACCGCATTAGTGGTCTTTGGTTAACGAGGGGTACCTTCCCTTGGGTTTCCCGTAGTGTCCAAGTGTGGACTAGGCCAATGTTGGCACTATCATGATTCTCATGCCTCTGTGTTACCATTGCTACAGAAGGCATGGCGGTAATTAAGGACTCCGTCAACTGTATGCTAGGCTGATGCTCTAGTGACAGTGACATTGAGTTGGCCATTACTCCAAGCCACTCAGGATGTTGGGTTTGAATTTATGGTCCAGTTGTTGATTTCTTGTCGTATGAGGCAATGTTTCTTGCAAGTCTTGTTACCCATGGTGTGGGTTTTGCAACCGTTTGAGTTCGTATAACGTATTTGGTTTACGGCTTCTGAGCCGTATTGCTACAAGCTATGCCCCTTGCAAGCTGCTTATACATGTCTCCACTCCATGTATACCGTCATAGGTTGAGATATTATTGGGCTCCATGGTAAGTCGTGACATCACGCTTCCGTTCATAGGAGACCCTTTAGGCAATCTGGTGTTAATAGGTGCCTCTCAGTAATTTAGGGTATTTCCTGTTAAGTGAAATCCCTTTGGTATCCTAACCGAGTGTTCGTTCCAGTTCCTGTATTCTCATCTCGACGCTTTGCTTGACTGTTGTCCATCTAGTCACCCTCAAGGATTGCTCCTGGGTGTTGTTAAATTATGCCGTTACTTCCGGCTAATGGTTATGATATGTTGTCCACTGTACCGTCTTGTGGTATCGTTCTTGAGTTGTCCCTTTTTGGGTTGTAACGTCTCCCGTTCTTGGGTAGACTGTTTACACTTGCTCCTAGTGCTTAGGACTAGGTTTGATATCCCCTTCAATGATGGAGTATACTTGTGGTAATCTTGGGGTTGCTCTTGAGAATTCCGCCTCGTTTGTTGAGCATTGTTAGGTTCACGTTAGGCATTCGCCTCACTGTGTTTAGGCTGGGTATTCCATCCAGCTGTCAGGTAGTTGCTTGGGTTATTTGAGACATATCCAATGTCTATACTTATTAGTCTGTGCTTTTTGCACTTCCTAGTTCTTATTCCTCCTCTTCAGATGGATTCTCTGAGTTCCTTGATACTTGATCGTCTGAGGTGTCCAGCTGTTCTGGTTAAACTCACTCATGGTCCGTAGAATGGAGTTGACTACTTCCCGTGTGTCGCACACTACATGTATACATACGTGGGGTACCATATTGATACGTTACCACTTACCCAACTATATGTCGGGCCCGCAAGCTCCTTCGGAGTGCGGTTGTCCCACATCCCGTAACGGGTACACTCGTAGTGTCCGCCACACGCCTAGGTGAAGTATTCTATTGCCAACTCCTCTTGTATCATTCTATGATACTCACCATAATCATGTTGGTTCGGTTTTAAAATCCAAGGTTTATAAAAGAAGGTTGTGGTTTTGAAAGGAAAATTTTGGGTTTTTAAAACAATGGTTCGGTGTTAAAAGAAATCTCTCATGGCATAGCCATGTTTGAGGTCTTGACCAAGTCTAGCCTCTCGCTGACTGGTATGTTCTAAATACAGTGGTCGGGCCGTTAGGCCTTTCCAAGGTTCCATTCCTTCAGTTTTAGGATGTTTATTCCTGTGGTTGTTTCGTTACGGTCACCGTACATTACTATGTACTTGTGACATGTTAGTTTTCCTTTACATATCTCTGTCTTTACTGCACTTGCCTTGGCAAGTGCGTGGTATCGGTGGTTTTTGGATAATCCTATACCAATCTTGGTATGGCTTCTGCTTGTATTTAATAGTCTTGTTAACCTTTCCCTTGATCTTATTGATCCACAATTGGTATACTCGCCCCTTTAGGTAGCTTCTTGGTGGTCTAGACATGGCTGTCGTAGATCTGGGTACTCCTCCAATCCTTGGATATTCCCGCTCTATTTGGTTTAGTGTCGTTCCTTGTGGCTCGTTTCCACACATCTGTGGCGGTCACTAAGTCTTCCTTGTTTAGGCACTACTCTTGTAGTCCTATTGGAGTATATCTCATGGTTGTTATTGTAGTTGTCTGAGCTATATTGGCCAGGTATTGCAACCTTAGTGGCGTTGTAATTCTGGAGTTAACTGCTCCCGACTATATCCTTAGTCGGCTAGCATACCGTTAGTGGTATTATTCAAGTATTACTATCCCGTAGACTTGTGTCTCGGGCTCCGTTACTGCTCCCCTTTTCATTCCGTTGCACGGTTAGTGCTTCTGTCCTACTGTTGGTTGTCTAGCTAGGTTTCGCGACTGCTAAGCACGTCGCCCCATGCTGTTGTAAGTTGTGGCCTCCTCGTGGTTGGAGTGCCCTTCCTACCGCTATTAAGTGCGGGTGTTGTGGTTCAACCGGAATCCATCTCCGGGACTCTCAGTTCTTGGAATCTTCCATATGTCGGTTCTTGTTTACCGTGTGATTGCTTCACAACTGCCAGGTCGGGTTCCCCCGAGTATGAGAAGACTTTTCTTCTCTCTGGCGTCCTTTCCCAAGTTATACAGTGGGGTTTGCGGCGGGCGGGACTGGTATTGTAGGTATCCGGTACTCACCGGGAGTTCCTAACTAGCATCTCTCTAATGCTATCACTCAGCCCATAGCCCTAAGCTTCTAATTCCTAACTCGGTATTTCCTAAACTCGGTATTTCCAGTCATCAGAGCGACACTTCGCTCTGATACCACTTTTTGTAACACCCCCACCATTAATACATGCTTACCGTCCAATCTCCTTACACGTCAGATACACGCAGCGGATACTTACTTACATACTATGGGTGATACAATGCCGTTAACCACCCACGTGGCTAACAAGGCTACTACTACTGCTTACAGCATCGGTCTGATGGACCGGAATCCCGAGTATTACATATCTACCATATATTTCATACACCAATACACGCTACATTCTTCCATTCGATACAATACTTCAAATACCATACAATATAATCCATATACCGAGTTTACTAAGATCCTTATACAGATATACTACCTCTTCAAAGTTCATACGTACTCACTACGAGACTACTTACTACCCGTTCCTCACAAACTACTTACTCCTAATTACAAGGGTGTGCCTCCGGTCTCTTCCTTGACCATATTCGCTTCGGGTACCTGCACACTAAAAAATGTCCCCCGAAGGGGTCAGCTTTCGCCGAGCATGATGACCGCATACCCCGCGTACTAGTGAGGGTACGCCGACCACTTGGTCGAATACATGCGGTTCATTTTCATACAAGCATACATGCATACATGCTCTTACACACCGTACAATAATACTTACACAACATACATACATACAATTCAGTTCATACAAGGGATACAATATAAAC
Source organism: Limonium bicolor (assembly GCA_023374045.1). Lineage (NCBI taxonomy): Eukaryota > Viridiplantae > Streptophyta > Magnoliopsida > Caryophyllales > Plumbaginaceae > Limonium > Limonium bicolor. The sequence goes on along the minus strand of CM041777.1, from coordinate 155,254,716 downwards.
CAACCAATACATACTTACCTCTTCCGAATTACACATACACATCTCATGCACAACATACAATATTGTTAGCTTCATTGGTCCACCCGGGTTAATCGGGTGGGGATTACTCTTTTACTCGTTACTTCATACATACGCATACATACTCATACATACTTACGGATCCATACTTACTTACTCTTACTCTTACTCAAGTTAAGTCGTCGGGACCTCCGGCCCTGGGGACTACACCGTCCCACCTCCGGGATTTACTTGACTCACCAATCCGGGATGCTACCCATTTAAGGGATTTGGGCCACGGACCAGTTTAAGAGTCAGGAATTGCAGCCAACCTCTTGTGACTCCGCATCCTCACGCGTGGCCGAAGCTATATCGGACTTGTACTCATTCCAATTTACTCACTTAAGTTAGGAGTTAGATAGTTAGGAATTAGCACAAGTCAACATCCAAGCCACAATAATACAATACACATATACACATACATACGAGGTACAATACATTACACAAGTACAATACGAGGTTCGAATACCATTCATCATCATTCATATATTTCATGAATTATACAAACTAGTGCTCAAGACAATAAATATCAAGCACAACATAAGTCAAGCACAGGTAAGTGCAATATAGTCCGATTCATGCATTTATCTTATTTAGGTGGTCAAATAAGCACACAAATCGGGGTAACCAGATTAGGATACAGGGCATGAAGAAATCATACCTTTCACCGTTGTACTTGTATCCCTACGTCCCTCCGGTATTCACAATTCAAATCCTATGATATACATACAACCGAATAATTAATCTAACTATCATTAATTTAATTCGGTTACCCTTACGCTTCCTAACTCATACTTACTAAGTCTTCACATTCTTATACTTACATTTTATTTACTTACTTTTCATCACTTAACAATGGTATACTTACCTATATATGCACGTATGTATAGGTGGATATACATATACATACATACATATACTAACCATGGTCTTATAGTTTTTTTTTTTTAAAGTTTTGACCCGACCGAACTTGCGACCGACCTTGCAAGTTCGGTCCGAGTCAGTAGGTTACATCGGGTGAAAATTCCAGGGCCGACCGACCTTGCAAGTCCGGTCCCAAGGTCGGTCCATTCCAGTGAGTTACTTAACGGAAAATTTTAGCCCGACCGACCTTGCAAGTCCGGTCGCAAGGTCGGTCCATTCCAGTAGCTTACTCGACGGAAATTTTTCTGGCCGACTGAACTTGCATGTCCGGTCGCAAGTCCGGTCGATTCCAGTAGGTTACAGACGGGAGAATTTTTCTAGTCCGACCGAACTTGCAAGTCCGGTCGCAAGTCCGGTCGATTCCAGAAGCTTTCCCGTCTTTGTAAATCTGGGCTCGACCGACCTTGCAAGTTCGGTCCTAAGGTCGGTCCGGCCCAGTATTTGCATTTTAATTTCTGTTTTCAGTTCTAACCTTTACCTATTGTTTCTCCAATCTTCTTACATGTAATCCCACATGTTTAAACACTACCTAGGCCCTCCAAATTGCCTTAGTTCATCCACCAAATTCCTTACCAAATCCATCAATCCACTTACACAATTTTCCTCACTTCATTTCAACACTTACAATAGTTTCTCCAAGTGGTTGTTGCTACAGATTTTGGGTTCTTATTTCCTCCATGCCTAGTTCCCTCTCCTAATGCCATCTTACCATTCCAATTCATTTCCAAGCAACTATAATATCTATACCCAAGTCCAACACTCTTTTTACCAATTCTTACACACTAATTTTTCCTAACCTCTCCAATGCATTTTTATGCATCTTGCTACAGATTTTGCACTCAACTTCTAACCTCCATTACTTCCTCAACCAATGCTACTCCTAGTATCCAAAATACATCCATTCACTTCCTAATTACATCCCATTAACAAATCATACCCAAATCTGTTACAAGCTACTAAACACTCCAATTTTACTCTCCACATACACCTAGTCACTACCTAGGTTGTTTTCTCATCTTGAACACTTAAGTCCTCAAATTCCTAGATAAAATTTGACATAGTCTCCCCTATATTATTAACATTCTCCACATGGTCTCACTCACATAATTGATCCATACCACCTGTTCATAACCAATACCAATATACCCATTCTCATGTACAAAATACCACACTAAACAACCTTAAATTCCTGCACTCAACCTCTCATTCCCAAATCTGTTTTGACGAGTTTCCAATGCCTTTTAAGGTTTCAAAGCATTTGTATTCTCTCATACATTACACTAACACACTACCCTTTTACAATACATATTTTCATTACCAAAAATCTGTTACATACTTATCTACAAAGACACACAAGGGTTAGTATAATTACCTTGTTATCTCACAAGCTTCTCCTTTCCTCCTCCTTCCTCTTTCCTTCTTCTCCCCACCGGTTTGTAAACCGAATTCAACACTACATCCCGTTCACATATACATTTCAATACACCACTTTAATACACATTTAACCCTAACCATTATGTAAGTTCTAATATAGGTTTTAGGGTTTAGAATTATATTACCTTCCAAAGGTGCAAGAGCTGTTTGGAATGGTTCAAGAGCAAGACTTCTCACTCTCCAAAGAAGCCAAAATCGGCTAGCATTCAAAGAAGCAAACAAGGGTTTAGCTCCAGATTCGTTTTGCCTTCAAGGCTAGAAAAACAATGGAGTTTTAAGGAGATTTTTACCTCAAAAGAACAAGGAGAACAAGGTGGCTCTAATGGTGGTCTTGAAGCTCCAAATGGGGTATACCCATAAAAACGAAAATGTGTGTTTTCGAATTTTGGAAAGATAGAAACGTAGCTCTTGGTGAGAGGATTACAATGGTGGTATTTTTATAATTTTTGGAAGAGATTTGAGGGAGTTACAAAGGAGAGAAGAGAGGTTTTTGTGTGGTTTCTCTTTTCTCCATGGCAATCGGCTGGAGGTAGAAGAAGAAAGAAAAGAGAGAGTGAGGGTGGGGGTTCACGTGAGAGAAGAGAGAATAGGGAGGAGAGAGAGAATAAAGGTGAGTGAGGTTGTTTATTATTTTGTTTGTTAGTGTATAAGAGAGGAGTGTGTGAGGGAGTGTGAGAGGAGGTCCAAATCGGACACACACAGCACACACATACCACTTTTACTTTTTATTTTCAAAGTGGACACATTAGTTTTGGTTATTTATGTTCCTACCCCACAACTTCCCGTTTTTGACAGTTTCTACTAATTCCCCGTTTTATTGATTTTATTGGTTCTAAAGCTTCACTAATATTTATTAATGATTATTTAGTTGACCAAAATTGTTACGAGTCTATTTGACCCGCTTAAAGACACGTTTTCCCGGTTACCTCGAAAAACGCTTTAAGGTTCGTTAATGATTTTAATCCGTTTTAAGGATCCGTTTTCTTCGGGAGTTGTTCCCATATATTATTTAGGCCTAATTAAGCCTTTAGAATCCTTATAATACGCTAACCGAGGTTTCATACCTCCTATGGTTATTTAACGCTTATTTAGCGTTTTTCGCTTTTTAAGCGTTTCTTTATTTCTTTTGGATTATTTTCCTCACCAATATTTCTTAATCATTATTAGGCTCTTAAATACCTATTAGGATAATTAAATCGCCATATTTAAGGTCGGGGGTATTTCATATCCTCAATGCATACGGGTCCTAGACACGGTCCATGTGAGGAATACCCGTTTTCTTTCCTTAAAACTTTCCAAATCATCCCTTGATGTCAGAATAAAATTTACAATCAATTTTGACCAAAAAAATTCACAATCAAATATTCAATTCCAAAGTCAATTCAAAAATCCAAAAAATCAAATCTTCAAAATATGTCAAAAATCAAACTCATAAAATGAGTCTCAAATCAGCCCAATAACAACCCATTTCTTAGCCCATTTTTTGTGGCCCACTTCTGATCCGGCCCAATGCATATTTCCTTTAAAAAGTCCATTAACCCAACCGGACCAAAAACCCAAACTGGACCCAATTCAGCTCACATCAAAGCCCAATTTGAAGACCAAATCAAGGCCCAATTCAAAGTCCAATTGAAGCCTAAATCCAGCCCGATTTTCCACGGCCCAATCTAGCCCATCTTCTAAGGCCCAACCCGGCACATTTTCCATAGTCCAACCCGGCCCACTTCCAAGGCCCAAACCAGACCCATTAGCTCAAATTTGGCCCACATGACCCGACCCAATTCACATGACTTAAGCCCAGTAGCTCTAAATAGTTTCAAACAAATTTTTAAGCAGCCTATTTTACAAATCTAATTTCAAAGCCCAACTCCCAAATTTGGGTCCAATTCCACCAAACCCGGCCCATTACCAATCCCAAATCGGCCCAAAGTCCAAACCGGCTCAAATCCCAAATCGGCCCAAAGTCCAAACCGGCCCAAAGCCCAAACTGACCCAAAGTCCAATCCTGCCCAAGCCCACAATCGATCCAACCCCAAATCAGCCCAAACCTACAAAAAACAAGCCAAGTTCACAAAAAAACAACCTAAGTCCATAAAAGTCAAACCAAGTCCACACACAATCCAAAAATGTTAACCTTGACCAGAAAATGTTGACATTGACCAAAAATGTTGACCTTGACCAGAAAACTTTGACCTTGACCAAAAACTTTGACCTTAACCAAAGCGTTGACATTGACCAAAACGTCGACCTTGACCCCAAATTTTTGACCCGACTCAAGTTCAATTCAAATATGGCCCAAGTGCAATTCAAGATTGGCCTAAACTCGATTCAATCCAATTCCATTCAATCCAAACCACCCCATCTTTAATCCAATTCAGTCCGATTCAATTCGACCAATTCAATCCAACTTGTAAATCTCATTCAAAAATCTAAAAACATTCCTTATTATTTGGCCTTAAGCACAAAAATCTTCTTGCTCAAACAATCATTTTATCACGTTTTCAAAGAAACCATTTTGTGGAATTTTAAAAGGAAAAACTCTTCTCACATCACAGAAAACTCTTCTCAACTACAGAAAGTTCTTCTAACATATACAGAAAGTTTTCTCCTAAAAACATTTCTCAAAATCAGCGTTTCTTTACAGAGAATTACGAACAACTTCAAAAGTTCTTTTAACTTAGTTTTCAACTAAAAACATAAACCGTTTTCAGGGAGCAAGAAATGTCTAACCCCTTCAAAGCATTTCCTCCATGGTTAAAACATCACTTGTCTCCCTTCCAAAAATAAAAATCCGAGGCGGGGCACTGGGGTCGTCACATCCCTTGTCGCAGTCTGGACTTCTTTAGGCATGGCATTAGGGTGACAAACATCCCCTAATTGCAGCCTAGATTTTTACGAGGCGGGGTGCTAGGGATGTGACTGCCTTCCTAGTTGCAGCCGGGATTTCAGAATCGTCTAACTCCCCTCCACTCGATTTTAATATTTTCAGTTTAATGTTTTAAAACCCGGGAGTTAGAGACGTTATTAGGGTTTGACCGAGGGCATCTCATTCATGGTGTTTCTCTCTAAACCCTAGTTTTCGACATAAATACATTGCCCTATCTTTCAGCCTCGGCACTTACCATTCATTAAGTGTCGTGCTCGAGGGCGTACATAGGGTAATCCCTCGGGATTATCCGCCCTTTTACAATAAAATGATTTTCCTCAATCGCTTTCAAACCTCAAATTTAAAAAAACTCGGGATCTCTATTCAAATACCAATTGCCTCACACACTCAAATCATCTTCAAAACTCCAAATCACTTCATACCCAAATCATCATTCAAACTCCAACTCGCATTAAACTTAAATCCTCTTACAAATTCTAACTTCATTCAAACTTCCAAAGCCTCACAGGCCCGAGCGTCTCATAGACCTGAACATCTCACGAACTCGAATGTCCCACAGACCCGAGTGTCTCACAGACTCAATCATTCTGAGATTTCAACGTCTCACAGACCCGAGCGTCTCACAGGCTAGCATCCCAAACCCGAAACTTCTCAAGACTTCGAACCTTTCTAAATCTCAAACACTACAAATATCCTCAAGCTCCACAAACATCAAAACTTCCAAAACCCAAAACCCCTGAACTACGTAAGGTCTGATCTCAACAGGGAGTTGAGTACGTAGGCAGCCCATCTAGGGTGCGACCCGATTCCAAACAAAAAACCCTTTCCCCCTCTAAGGTGTTCTTCATACCTTTCGAAACTCTCAACCCTTCTTCGGCTCCCACAAACTTTAAACCATCAGACTCTAAGTCTTGTCTATTCACTTAACCCCGACTGTTCCCAAACCTCCATTCTATGTTCATCCGATTTAAGCGATTCCTCTTCTTGGCGCTAGCTTGGAAGAAAAGCTCGCCTCATCCACTCTCTTTCTCCCTTCCCATCCTAATCCTATCCTTTGGCTTTAACTGAATCTCTCTAATAAGGTTTTGAAAGAAGGCAATCCCGACAATTGGAGACCGAGGTTTCCTCGGGCACCAATCCTAAGTCGTGGTCGTTGCCACTTCTAAGGGGTGTAACCCAGTGTGAACCCACAATAAAATCTCTGTAAATGACCAGATAAGCCCTATCCATAGGCAACAATTTCAGAGTCAAACCAACGGTTCTTAGAACCCACCTTCCCTTCCTTCCTAGTATCTTAGGTCAAACTAGGTGGCGACTCTAGTCAACTCCGCCTTATAGAGGCATAAGTCCGCGTGGGGCCCATTGAGAGTGGGTGTAGTGCTCACTAGCATTCCCCTTATGCTTTCTGGGAAAGACGGACGATAAAGTAGGTATTTGAGGGATGCCATGAATAACGGGTTTTCACCCTCCGCAGAATGGCATTTTAGGATCTGGGCTTTTCAGTCAAGAACCATATTTAGATAGACCCCTCTCATACTGAAAAATCACCCTCCACAGGGGGGGGGGGGCAATTTTTTTTTGATACTATTGTTCTTTAAAACATTATGTTATTTTGTATTTTTTTAAAAGGGAAAATTACATCCCCCACCCATGACGTTTGGCGAAATTACACAGCCCACCCACGAGGTTTCAAAAATTACTTTGCCCACCCTTGTGGTTTCCACTATTTTACATTCAACAACTTTTTTAATATTTGATCAACTTAAAAGATGGTTAAATGTTATACAAAATTGATGAAATTTTACATGGACAATTCTAAGGTGTTATATTTTGATCAAACGAGAAATCCAAAGTTTTTTAAACTCATATATGATCAATGGGACCCAATGAAACATGTGACATGTGAATGTATTTTCATTGGGTCCCACTAGTAATATATGACCTTAAAAAACTTTTGATTTCACACTAGATCAAAATATAACACCTTAAAATCGTCCATGTAAAGTTTCATCAATTTTGGATAACATTTAACCATCTTTTAAGTTGATCAAATATTAGAAAAGTTGTTGGATGTAAAATAGCAGAAACCACATGGGTGGACAAAGTAATTTTTGAAACCTCGTGGGTGGGGTGTGTAATTTCACCACACGCCATGGGTGGGGGATCATTTTGCAAATTTTCAAAAGTTTGGGGGGGGGGGAACCATTGGGGAGATAGATTTTGGTGCATTCAAATATCTGAGTGATATCCCATTAGAGTGCTTGGTACAACACAAGTTTGACCAGGGGCGGGCACAAAGGGGTGAAGGGCCGCCGCCCCCCCAAAAGAAAAACTTTTGAAAATTTGCAAAATGTTCTTATAAATTTTGAAAAATACAAAATAACATAATGTTTTAAAGAACAATAGTGTCAAGATTTTTTTTTGCCCCCTAAACAAAAGTTCTGGTCCGCTACTGAGTTCGACCAAGAGGTAGCCTTTTTAAACCCAATGTATGTGACATTATTGTTTGTCCACATGACTAAATCAATCTACTCTTTACTTGAAGGTATTTACCTAACTTTGTAAATAATCCATGCTAATACTAGTTTGTCTCTGGTCATATATTATAATTGTGTCTAATTGTGAATGACAGGGATTCGTACTCAGCTATTGGTGAGACATTCCGAGAGACAAAAAACCTCAGAGATCTGGAATGCAAACAACATTTGTCTTGAGATTATGAAGAGGCTAAAGACACTTGAAAAACAAGAGAAAACTAGGCGATGCTTTACCAGGGCATTAGGGTGATAAGGGTATTTCGTGAACTACAAAACATAAACAGGGGTATCTTGTAAACTTCAAAACATAAACATGGGTATTTCGTGAACAACAAACTTAAATAGGGGTATATTATAAAATTTAAAATTTTTCAAAAGAAAGTAGCCAAAAAACTGCAAATTTTTCAAAAAAAGAAAAATAGAAAACTAGTCAGGGGCAAAATAGTCTTTTTCTAGGGGAGGTTAACGAAATATTTGACGTCATTTTTAAAAAGGGGCATTTTGTGAATTAACAAAGAAAACAGGGGTATCTTGTGACAGTTTCAAAAAAGGGTATATTGTGAATTACGAAAGAAAACAGAGGTATATTGTGAATTTTCCCTTATTTTTATTTACAATATTTATTATATAAGTAATGAACATGTTTTATAGATGTAATGTACAACTTTCTTCTACTATATGTAGAAGTAATATAACTATCTTTGACTATATATGGGTGTAACAAAGACTTATTGGGATTAAAATACTTGGCTCCAAGACTTGTTGAATCCAAATGTAGGAGCTTACCATAACCGATTAACACGAAAGTGGAGTTATCCACGGAAAATAGATCTCACTATACCAAATAAACTTATCCTTATGACCATAATTATTAATCAAGAAACACAAAACTTAGCTTTCCTCATCTAAGAATCCAACCGGGAGCGCAGGGAGATTTAGGATAAATATGTCTTAAAATTCTTTTATATTAGTTGTAGGGCTCTCAAAAAGATATATATACTATATATATCAATATATATTTATAGTTGGCTTAGCAAATAGTAAATGGCTGGAAGCCTTTCTCGCCATTACATACTAGAGCATTATTGATAGTTGCTCCAAGATTAAAACTAGTACATCTAAACAATCTACTCATTATTAATCGTATTTAATTGAGGTGTAGTTATGGAGGAACACATCTTCAATTACGTCTTTCAAACCAGACATACTTCTTAGAGATGTCTTAAAAGACATCTCTTCATTTTGTCTTATCCATAGATGTGTTTATACCTCTTAGATATGTTTTTACCAAAAGAAACTACTTCTATGGTGTAATTAACCTCACCTTAATCATGTCAATTAATTATACATTTGTAATTTTAAACATGTACCACATATGAGGAACCAGCAACCGAGGAATAATGAGATGGCCGACCACCAAGTATTAAGCCTAAGAAGCCGGGTTCTCGAATAAAAACCCCGGTCTCAGAGAGAAGGCGTGGCCCGATGTTAGCCAGTCAAAATCAGCCAGGTTTCTCCCGAAGAAACCTCAACCAATTCCTCGAACCAGCTCCCTAGTGTAACAACTTCGGCTCCGCTACATGGAGCACACATGACCTAGTATGTGTGGCGTTGACATCCTGTCCCATCAGTCTCATCGGACAACCCGTCATAACTACTTGCACATCTCCCTGGCACATCATTAAATACTCGAAGAATGATGTGCCATTGTCATGATTAACGGGAAACCATGCTAGCTAGGGAAGGAAACTTTGTTTCTGACAAACCCATCTCGGGTGACGTTAGCCCTATTCCACGTGCAGACAGCGGGCGTCACCAGCCCGGTCAATAAATGAGCAGCGAGCCGACTCATCTATCTCTTTCGCTATAAATAGCAATCAACGCCTCATTTATTTAGGACGCATACATCTATACTCTATCTCACCTCATTATACAACCAGATGTCATTATAAGGACATTCCCAACACAACTTGTGAATGTTTTAATACAACAAGGCTAGAGATGTTTGAACACTTATTGGTGAGCAATAAACACTTATTGGATGTCTAAACTTTCACTATGTGTTGCTGGTTTTATGATTATTTTTTACGGTTGGAACAACTATAGTACATTTAAGTTTTAACAAAGTATTCAGGTCAATATGGTTCGGGTCAATTCGGTTCGGATCAATTCGGTTTGGGTGAATTCAGGTAGTACCATATTTCGGTTGGATTAGATTTTGGTTTGATTCGGTTCAGATTTTCAGGTCACATTTTGGGTCACGTCATTCAGTTTAAAGGCTGCGTTCGGTATGGTTGTTTTGTGGTAGTTTTATATGTGGCAGTATATTATTGGAGTAGAACGTAGGACCCACGTGGGCAGTGGCGGAGCTACATGTAACATTAGGGGGGCTTGGCCCCCCCAACCTTTTGACAAAAAAATTGAAAGTATATATGTTAGATTACTCATGTGAATGACAATAAATAATGATATTTTAGATAATAAAAAAAGTATCATGTAAAGTAAATATATTAGGTGTCAATTATCCATCATTAACGGTAAATACTCAATCATATTTTATGTTGTTTCTAATCTAATCACTTCCAATCAAATGTCACCTTACTATAAATGCAAATCCTTAATTTTTGGTTTATTCCAATTACCTTACCGAGTAGATTGTTTAAGGACTTTCATATCAATGGTTGATTTCATTTACAAAATTTTTTTTGGGCTATCTCCTTGATTAAATACAATTTTTTACAGTATATTAGTAACTTATTTTCATTGTTTCCACTTGACTCCTTAATAATTTGATCATTACCATAAATGCTTGTTTACTAATTTGAAAAATCTACTGAATTTCTTATCAATTAATTAGAGAGCCATTTTTAGTATATGCTATATTTTTTAGGGTGATTATTACTTCATTCTATTCTCAATAGATAGATCTTTTCATTATTTTAAAAATGATATGCATGTTTAAATCCTATAATTTCTATCTCTACCCCTTGTCTTTTCTATCACATTCTACCTTTTAATATATATCAACTTATAATGCAAAAAAGTAAGAGCGAAAATGTCTACAGCTTAAAAAAAATCTATATTTAAACAAGATGAAGTATTTTTCTTGGATTAGTGTATATGTTTTGAAGACTTGCTAAGTTATTAGTACCATCATTTAATGGTTTACTTCGTTGTTCTTTGACATTTATGTTATATAATAGTGATTTTTTATTTCTTTATGTACTATTCCTTCTATGATACTGAATATCTTAGACAATTTACATAGTTTACATATAAAAAAAATGTATATTTAAATAGTTAAATATTTTGTTACATAGCATTAATATACATAGCTAAACATAATGTTTGTTAACATATTTTTGGCCCCCCTAACATTTAATTTCTGGCTCCGCCCCTGCACGTGGGGACCACAGCCAAAACCGCCAACTTTAGGCGCTCTCCGAACGCAGCCAAAATCAAGTTTGGATCTTGATTTTTCAGGTTCGGATCACCTTTGCCAGGTGTAGGTATAATTTCTTGAACTCCTATAAAATAGAGATACTATAAAAAAAAATAGTTGTCACCACTCGAACGATATGTACGATATGCTTGGAAAATAGAAAAGAAATATAAAGGGAGAAAAGCACATCGTAGCGGCACGAAAACCTTCTGAACGATGGGCTTCAGTATGTATGTATGGACTGTCGTGGTGGCATGCACATGATCTCTCTGTCTGGTCCTGTTTTTCTCTCTCTCCCCGTCCGCCCCCACTAGCCACTAACCACGTTACATGTAATTAATTACACAAGAGCCCTCCTTTCCCTCCTTTTTTTTCTGCTCCAACCATTTGTCCAGTAACAGATAGAGAAAAGGCAGAGAGGAGAGAGAGACTTAGTAAAAGTCAATATTGACCACTCACACTAATTTATAGCTGCTGCATACTGCTAGAGATTCGAAAATCCAATAACCCAAGTTGAAACAAATTACGTAAGTACTACAAGGTACAACACAGACATTCGATACCAATGGTGGTTCACAGATTATTTTCAAGTACAGAAGATGATCCCAGGAAGTCCATGAAACTAATTAAAAAACATTGTTTTTCTACGACCATCACTCAAAACGACGGACATTAAAAGCTACAGCTACCAATCGAGCTAAGCACGTACCGGACCCACTTCGCATCACTTCCAACGATCACTCCATCATCGTTCGTCATGTCTGATCATCGAACTACTACTAGCTACGAGATGATGACTTCAATGACCTGGCCTTGATCGGTTTCCGAACTCTCTTCCTCTCGACACCTACTTCATCATCATCATCATCCTCAATGTAATCTGCTACTAGTTCTAGTTCATCATCCTGGTTGCTGCTGTAGTACTCAATCTGAGGCGAGGATGAGGAGGAAGTAACCCCAGCAGCAGCAATACCATGAGTCATCCCACAATGCTTATCCTCCTGCTTGCTTCTAGCTATCACCTGATTCTCAGGTCCTCTTCTTTTATTCCTCCATCGCGGGGCAAACCCAGCGTAATAGTAATAATCAGGTGGGTTTGGCATAGCAGCAGCATGTAATGGGCGGTATAGTGAAACTTTCCTAGGCCGTCCTCGCCGCCTTGGAGGCTCCAATATTGTTGTCACTGCTGCGCCTACTGCTGCATCGTCATCTTTAATATTATTGCTATTAACGTTATTCTTCTTCTTTGTCGCGGCGGTTTCAGCACTGGTGGAAGAAGGAAATGGCGATGATTTAAGGCCCCCGTTTATAGAGTATTGACCACCTTGTACATGCGTATTTAGAGGAGGAGGGTAGAAGAAGGTTCTAGAATCGTCATCGACAGCAATGCTCTTGTTATCGTAATTGGACGATAATTTCATGGAATCAACGCTTTGACGGCTGACAAGGAATTGATCGGAGGAGTATATATAGAGCTGGTAAGCATATTTATACAGAGGACACCAATTGTATGCCGGCATTTATCAAAAAAAAAAAAACTGAAGCTACAGTCGACAGCAACTAAAAAATAATGTAAAAATAAAATAAAATGAATAAACCCTAATTCCCGAGATGGAGCTGAGTGGGAGATGAACTAATTTCTCTCAAGAAGATTAGCGTAAGAAACGGAAAGGAATTTTGATACCTGTAATCGGTAGCTTGCAGTGGGGTGGAATCGTCGTTTAAGCTCTCACTATTCATGGTATTAACTAAGCTATCACCATCGTCTTCAACTTCCTCCTAAAATATACAGGAAAAAACGGGGATACGGACAATAAGATACCGGGAAATCACAACCCACCCTCGACCTATAACTGAATATTCTAACATAACAGCGTTAACTGTAACTTGATTTCAGCTCCTGATTGTTCAACGACATGCGAGAGCGATAGAGAGATAACAAAAGAACTTTCCGGTGGAAAATCAATTTAACGATGAAATGTAATTGCATCAATTCATATATATGCTCAAGAAACATTAACTGAATTCGATTGATCTGAGCCGCGGGAAGATATATGGGATAGATATTTAGAAAGAAAAAAACCCTACCCGCTGTAGCAAGTTATGTGGCGGGGAGGTTGAAAATGGTACAGGAAAACCCTAGATCTCGACGATACTTCTTTTCGACATTACCGTAGTAAAATAAAACGGGAATGCAAGCGGAGCTCTGCTCGTGTAAATAGATCTATACGAACAATTTATATATTTCGCAGGTAGATGAAGAGGGACGAGTATCGAGTAGGGAAAGAGAGCATGGGAGGGAGCTTGCCTGGAAAGAGGAGAATGTCTGCTGCTGCTGCTGGTAGAAATTACCGGAGGGCGGCGACGGTACATCCCATGGCGAGCGGTTCACCACGCAGACGTGTGCCTGCATCAGCTCCTCCGGTGGGTTCGGGGTCGAGGGTGACGCGGCTGTGCTCCATATAATGCTTGGCGTTAACTTCGCATATTTCCTTATCCGCATCGTTTTGAAGCAGCAAATTAACGGATCCCCGACTCAACCTCCTCTCGTCTCGTCGTTTCCTCGTCGTCGGGGTCCTCCCGCTCTCTCTCTTTTTTTCTTTCTCTTGTTTGAGTGGTATACTTGCTCTCTCAGCAAACTCTCGTATCGGCCTGGATAATTGCAGATCTCGCACTCGCAGCCAGGTTTTATTATTTATATTTTACCTTTTTTATTCCTCTCACCTAATAAATCACACAACCCACAAACAACACCCAACTCCCTCTTCAATTTTGCTTCTACTAATTACTTTCTTCTCCTCCTGCCTGCTGCCTCGACCCTTTTATATTTATCTCCATAGCTAACCTAAACTGCAAGACCACAAGTGAATCCCTGGAATGCCCCTGAAGTGCGGGCTTTATGTTACCTTTCTGACTCCGGTTGCTTTGGTCCACGTCACCATCACCTTTGTTCTTCTGTCCGAAATTCGTCTTCCAGTTTCTTCCCCCCGCCACTACTTATCTCTTTCCGAGAAAGGGTTTTTCTGTCAATTCAGTTTTGTCGAGATTTCACTAGACTTCGACCTCGCTCACCTCGCTTGTCCAATCCCGCTATGCGGCCCGATCCAACTTGCATTTTTGTTGTTGGTTTGGTTTTAAACCAAAAGCCGTACTAGGCTACAGACAAGTACTCTCCTCCAGCTCGCATTTCGGTTTAGCTTGGCCCCGATTTTGATTTTATATATTAAATTAAAAGGTAATTTAACGGAACGTTACTAACCTTGTTTTTAATTTATGAAATATCACTAACAAATATTATACATGAAATGTCATTTTAACGGTTGATCAATAAGAAAGACAAGAATACTCCCACTAATCAACAACCTACTTTCACAACTTTCAATGAACATTTTATGAATTTCAATGAAAATTTAGTGGTATTTCAAAATTTTGTGGGCATTTCATAAACCAATCAAAAGCTTAGTTTTTTTTTTTATAAAAATTCCCAAATTATTAATTGTAATGGTGATGCAGGAAATCATTCATACCTTGACATTTACTAGAGGGGCATGGTAGTCATGAAAGTCAATATAAGGAAGGCTTATTACAAAAATCAATGTGATCTATCACACATTTTCGTTATCTAAGATGATTAAAATCCAGGTTCATCACGAATATGTTTGTATTTTTGATCTGTCTTAATATCTATACAGTTGTTTTAATATGTCAATTTAGTGTTAGAATGCTTTTTGTAGTGAATAGTGGATGCACCCTCCTTCCGCGCCTCATATAGAGATTCTCCTTTTTGATAAGTTACTGCAAATTTAGGGCGTTTCTCATTCAGTGCCAAGTGAGAGATTAATCTCAAAATAATCCACTTCTGCTGATGAAAGAAGGACATTAATCTCCCGTTCATCTCAAAATGGGGTTGTACTTACAAACAAACGGGACCTTAATTTAATGGCAAAGTTCGCATCTGTTTGATGCACTTCCTAAAACAGTAGGAAAACAAGACATAGTATCCCCACAATTTACATTTAGGCCCCCTTCTCTCAGCGACTCTATATATTTGCTCACATTAATCTAACACTTGTCACTCTTCTATCTGGTTATAGTATTAGCGGGACCCATCATTTATCTCACATATGTTTTTTATGCAAACACAACATTTTGCTACTTTAACTTTAAGCTTGACATTTATGTCAATAAAGAACCAACCCTTAGGAGAAAAACATAAATAAGTACCTTAAATAGATAGCTGCTAAGCAGCAAAAGCAGGCCACGTGAGCAGGAGGATGCATGTAAGGGTATAGATGGAGCCAGTGCTTTCGTGCTCATCCATTCCCAAACACAAAGTTCTATAAAGTCGATTGCTCGCTCCCAGTTAGGGGAGGCTTGATTAAAGATGACTTTGTTCCTGATTTCCCATATCTTCCATAGTAGATGGGTCAAGGTGGAGCTCCAAATCTTCATAATCCTGCAGGGTAGCTCAAGCGCGATCCACTACTCATACAAAGAGGAGCAGAAGCCGGGAAGAACACAAGGGATATTCCACCAAGTAAAGATAGATGACCATTACAATTGGGTTTTTGAGCAATGTAAGAAGAAATGGTCAGATGATTCCATGAAGGACGTGTATAGGGAGCAGGAAAGTTGTGTTACAGGTAGAGTATTTTTGAATCATGCCTTATCTTTAATTGCCAATTTGTCTAGGAGGAAACCAGACCAGGATTTCTTTTCGTGGTAAGGCTAGACGCTGCCAGAAAATACCATGCTAAGAAGGTGCAGGCGGGTGTTTCAACTGGCTGGCTGTTAGATAATAAATCTTCGCCAAATTGGAGGATGAAGAGGATGCTGACCAAGAGAGAGTTCATCCTTAAGATTCATCTCATGGATCGGATATGTTTATAGAAGGTAGAGAAGTTGGTTAAATTCTTGTTCCTTATAGACAAAGAGGCGTCTACGCCATGAGAAGTTCCAGATCCACTCAAAGACACTCCACCAGCCAACTTCTGAACTTCATACAATAGTAGCAGGTTTTTGTTCTGAAATAGAGTAGAGGCAGGGGAAATTTGCTTAGAGAGTTTGATTTCGTATCCATTTGTCTAGCCAAAAGCGGATATTTTTTCCATCATTGAAAATCCACTTCATGTAAAGTATTGTTAGGGGTTTGTAGCGCGCGGAAAGACGAGTTGGTAGATATATAACGATGACTACAAAAAATAAAGTAAAGTGAGAAGTAAGACACAATATTTTACGTGGTTCGGCTATGCCTACTCCACCGGCGGTGAGAACAATATTCACTATATGTGGAAGAGAATTACAGGATACAAAAGAGAGATGAGACACACAAATCTCACAAGGGAGATAACTCTCACAAAACCTCACAAATCACTTAGAAAAGTGATACACAAAAATCTCTTATATTTTTCTCTCACACGAAACTCTCTAACTCTTAGAAAATAGAGAATATTGCTTGATGCTAGGATGGATGGATGAGAAGTTCCAAGAATGAGCCTCTATTTATAGTGGTGGGTGGTCCTTGGAGTCTTCTAGAATAGCCATGCCTTATGGAAACAAACCACATAAAACTGACCGCATTAACTGACCATTAAATGCACATTTAATGTATGACTATCAGCGCCAGTAAATGGATTAGCATAACTTCCATAAGTTGAAGCATAACTTCCACTGTCAAACTCTCCAGTATTAAAGTCTCCAGCATAAATGTCAACATTAAAGTCTCCACCATAAATGTTGACCATTTAATTTCCCACTATAAATGTAAACCATTTAATTTTCCTCCATACATGTAAATAAGAATTCAAGGCAACTTTACAATTCTACACCTTGACTTGAATTCGAACACAACTTCATAATTCTCCACCTTGACTTGAATTCAATCTGAATAGTGAATAATCAAAATATCTCCTCACCTCCAAAACCCCACTTGGGGCTAATCCAAAATACCTTTGGAAAAACGGGCCCTTGATTTGAAGCTGACGCGCTTGTGTGTAACAGAGACACAATGCTTACAGAGATCGAGATCAACCAACTTCTGGGTTCCAAGAAGACCTCGCTTGGTCAGCTCCACCATGCCCTTCTTGTTCATATGGGCCAATGAAATACCCCTAAGTAATTAAATATTGCTTAAGTATATAATTAATTAAATTAACGCCAAGCATGCCTTAAAAATAAGTTGAACACAACAAAGTTTTCAGAGAGCCAAATGTATGTGCATTGTTTTGTGAATAATAACCAATAGTGCAAAAGAAATATATGATAACATTAGCCACCTAATCAAACCTATGGTCAATATATTTCCTTGACCTGGCTAATATGTATTCCGCCAGTTTAAGACTGGTAACCGGACACGTTAACGTTCTCGATTATAATTATGTGTGACTCACTACGCTTACCTTATTGAAGTAAGTTCATAACACCTTAATACATTAAGGTATAAACAATCAAGTAAGTAATAACCGGCGAACAGTTTACTATTACCGTACTTATGTACGTACGGAAATATATGTGAATGTACATAACGTTCCAAGAGTATAACGTTGTACATATAACCAAAACGCGACAAATAAAAATAGTCGTATATGTTTATGTATACATACAACTAATAACGCTACATATTAATAACAGTCACTTATATACATTAAATTGGCTTGATAGGCTGAAACAAAAAAATAAAAGAGCAACATGCTCTAGTCGGGATTCGAACCCGAGACCTCTCATACATATCCCGAAACCTTAACCGTTTGAGCTGTACTCGAATTCAGTATATAACACACACGAATTAAACTTATTATCGATTTCATTGAGGTAACAGGAATGAAAAGAAAAGCCAAACACATCACAGTGGGTTGCTTCTCATTCTTCTCGATACAGAAGGATCGAACAGGAAAAAAAAAACAGAAAGACATCCTCGTGTTCCCAACTAGCGACAAGAGTATATTCTCAGATTAACACCCATAACCTCCTGGTAAGTTACACCCCGTGCTGTTCTCAATTCCTTGGAAACTTCAGCAATACTTATTTATCCACCAGAGCCATACCTCCCTGTTTCTAGCCGATAGATAAGACTCCGTCAGAGCCATACCTGTTCCTCGCTTGCATGCCATGCGAAGAGCAAGCCAAGGACACTCACGGTGGCCCTGCGTGAAGGTAAACCAGAACTCCTAACGGTCCCTCTGCTTTACAATTCTTCCTTTTTCAATCCTAAGTTTTAACTACGACGTAATCTCCATCCTTGGATCAGTAGCCCAAACACCTGCCTGCTCTCTACATTCCCGATTGGTGTGGTTAAGCTTGCGCACCAGAACAACCCTGATAATCCACAAGGTAAGAAAAGGAGTTTCAGTTATTGCGATCTCCTCCATTCTACCTTCTTGTGTACAGAAGCTATAGCCTGTACCTTCTTCTTCTGTCTTCTTCGTTCTAGTAAGTCAAGTCCCCTTGCTGATATCATTTTGAGACCGAACAAAAAGCCCAGTCAACTAGCCTCTGATCAAGGTAAGGAGATCTACCAAAGAGCAAGATTTGTATTCCCATAATGGTTACCGAAACTAGAACAAGTAACTGAGTATAGCTTGTGGTTTCTGTCTAACTGAAAGGCAACCTTGGAGAGCTTACATCGTGCCAAGAACTACCAAGGGCAACAACCAACATGAGAAGGTGAGTCATTCGGAAACAAAGCTAGTAACCAGAAACTAAACTGGCTGTCAAGTTCTGTGTTATCCACGGGCCTGTAACTCCTGTTTCGATTGTGAATCTCTAAAAAAAAAAAAACAGTGCATGATTAATGTGGAGTCAAGAATTTATTTAAAACCTTATGGAGGCACTTGTCTAGCCTTTAATGTATGGGAATCCTTTTTAAGAGAAAGAAAAACTAAACTAATCCATCGGTTGATTTGACATAACAGAAGAATCTGTAGCAGTCCCACCTTCCTTTTTCAATCATACCCAGTTCTGTATCACAGATTTCTGAGGGTGAGTTCTTACTGTGTTGAGTAGCCTTGAGTTATTAATACACTATAATCTTAGTATGCACCTGACTAAGCCTCTCTACGTGAGAGAATTGAAGTAGGGAAATAAAGAAAAACAGATCCTAACTAGAATAAAAACAGGAGACCAGATGTAACAATTATGCTTCTGTATCTGGGGTGATTTTCAACTATTGTGGAGCTTGTGTGTGTGTGTGTCTACATTACAGAAGTAGTGTGTGGACAGTAAGGGGCAACATTAAAACTAAAGACCCAGTACAATACATCATTACGTAGGTTAGTAATAAAGGGGAAACTGGAAAGAAAACAAGGACTGAGAATTCTCAGAAAAACAGAAGGAGTTATCAGGGTCGATGTTTCAGTTAGTTTGAGGTTTCTGTATTTCTGTACAACAGACTTGTGAGTTGAGTAAATGAATTTAAACCAATTCTAACACACTCAGGTATGGATAGGAACACTTGGAAGAATTATGAACCCAACCTGTTACATTAACCGAGGAAAGAAAAGAGAAAAAAAAAAGAACAAAGAGAACAACAGTTTTAGATGCTTCAGTCTGTTTCAGTTTCAAATTATGTATAAAGGATTTTCTGGAACATAGCCTTGTGTCCTTGGGTGTAGTTTGAGTCAGACACTGAATAGACTACCTAAACATGTGGGGAAGACTAAGAAAGAAGTTAGATAACAGAAAACAAGCAACAGGAAAGTACTTATAACAGTTGCAGTTTCTGTTGCAGATTTCCTTTTTGTTGTTCTTTCGTTTCTGTATATTAATCTATCAAGAGTTTAAACCTCATAGTGTTGAATATGTGTTGAGGATTTGGACTGTTGATAAGTGCAAAATATATCTACTTTTAGCACTATAATTCTTCCTATTTTGATAACAATTCATGTCATATTTCTCACTTATCATATACTTTTTCTTATATTTATGTTTGATGTTAACTGATACATTTTATATGTAAAATGCAGGAAAATATTGGATTTACATTGAGGATTACAACCCAACAAAAGCCATGCATTCACAAACTATTAGTTACTGCTGCACACCAACGTAGTACCACTTATTCACGTGGATTATTCATGCCAAGAATCACGGTTATCACATATGATGATATCATCATTATAATATCATTTACGCTGAAAAAAATGAAAATTATATCATGGTTGGTACATACCTTGGCGGCTGGTGCACACCACGTGAGTCATCATCCAAAGATAGAAAAACATACTTTGATAAAAACTAGATGGCGGCTACTTATAAGAAGGAGAAATAGGGTTCGAGAGGACTCACGCTACATTCACGTCTGTACGCCGCCACACCAGTGAGAGGCTTCGGCCTCTCAATCTCCCCTTCCACACCCACAATTCTATCATTATTAGCATTCCACATATCTGACAGATGATTAATGTAGAGATACGTGACGACAAAAGGCGAAGCGAGAATCTTCTAACAGAGTTTCTTCTGCCCTTTTTATCTAATCTGTCAATGTTTTCTTCCTTTGTTGTTTCGTTATTTTTAGAGTTATGTTAGCGTAGTTAATTTAGCTCCCCGGGTTGGGATAGCAAACCGAATCTTTATAGTTATTTTGTAATCTTTTTCTCTGATTATAACTGCAGTAGTTTAGTTCCTGTTCTTCATGTGCTTTAATTATCTAGCTAATTATTAAAGCAATCCTTGTAGTTTTCTAATCAAAATGCGGCGCTGAGATTAGTTAACAAGACATAGGAAGTTAAACCGGATTAACGACTAGAAGCATAGTTTGCCTATAGGTTAATCTGTCTCCAATAGGAATTGGTAATAAAGCGATTGGTAAGAATTGACTTGGGCATGGTTTGCGGCTTGTTATTTCTGCCAGTTAGGATTCGTTGTACAGGGACCGGTCAATGCATTAATTAAGATTCCTGAGTTTATTGCAGAATTAGGAAAGAGTTTATTAATATCATAATAGAGTGAAAGTTTGCAGAACAATCCGGGGTGCTTCGTTAGATTCAATCTTTATTTCGTTTTTTAGTTTATTTTTATCTTTTTACTATTTCATTATTTTATGTTAGTTTGTTTAGTCATTCTTTTTATTAAATTAAGTTAAACCTGAAAAAGTGACGTTTCCTGTTTTCTTAGTTTAGTTTCTCAGTTAGTAAATAAATTGTCAATTAATTGAACGAGGTCCCTGAGATCGACAACCCCACTCAATTCACTATTCCGCAAAACGATAGGTACACTGCCTAGATAGAGATAGTCACACATTTCTGCTAACAAGTTTTTGGCGCCGTTGCCGGGGACCTCTGACACAGTTAATTGATATTTTTATTTATCTGATTGAGATTTTATTTGAGTTTTATCTTCTTTTATTTTTGTATTATTTTTTTCTTTTTCTTGATTTTTTTCTTTAGTTGTACGTAAATTAGATTTTAGGTTTAAGTATATCTTTGTTCTAGCTTTTAAGATTAAATTTTATTTCGATTGAATAGTTTTTCGTTCGATTGTTTCCATTTTTTTTCAGTCAGGATATACTTGTTTATTTACTAGTGCATAATTTAATTTGACTGTTTATTTGTATTTTAGTTTTATTCTTTTGAGTTAGTTGATTTTTTTTCTTTGTTCCTTCTCTAGTATTAGTTCTATTTTACTTTGTATTTTTATTTTTGTTTTTGTAGACTAGTTACTGAGAATGGAGAGCAGTTACGATGCAGAGACGAAATTGATGGTGGAACGAGCTTTACAGCGTAAGAGGGAAGCAGTACTTGCTTTTCAGAGACTGATTGGATATCAACCACCACCACAATCTGATCGAGAACTTTATTGGTGGGAAAGTCCTTCGCCTGTAGAGCAGAATATCTTGCCTGAGCCTAACTCCGAGCCGGTAGAAACACCAGTTGAGGACGATTTCATAGAAGATGAAGAGATTAAAGCTTCTACCACAATTGTCTGCCAGAATGAATTTTCCATGAAGCCTCAACAACCGGAAGAGGATATCTATATTCTCGAATCTGAGGAAAAAGTGCCACCACCAATTGATCTGCAATTTCAACCTTGCTTCCAGGAGCCTCAACAAAAGGAGGAGGACGTTTATGTCCTCAAATTTGAGGAAGAAAGGCCATTCACACCTGGTCTTCTGATTGAACAGCGTTACCGGCAGTATCTCCTCAAACATCAGGTTTTATGGAGTATTCATTTTCCTATCTTATTTGCCAACGTAACGTTTTGTTTTGATCCAGGTGGTTTGATTTTAATTACTGCCTACTTCGTTTTCCTGGAAAAGTTGTTGTCTACTTTTGTTTTTGATCCAGGATAACGAAGCGGGAGTCTAGCCAAAGACTATAAAGACGGGCAGCTAACTGGGAGGCAACCCAGTTGTTAAATTTTTATTTTTTTGTTTTTATTTTTGTTTCGGTAGTTTTATTTACTGCATTAATTTATGTCCTAGGTTGATTTTGTTTTGTTTGTGTTTTTTTTTTCATTTATTTAAAAGTGGTAATGGTGTATGTGCTTTTAATGTGACACTTTTTAGCGTTTTGTGGTAGTTGTGAGTGTGTGTGCAGGTGAAATTTTTATTATGGTGTTTGATCTTCTCCAAGGCTGGACACTTGCTTGGACGCAAGTGTGAGGAACACTACCCCCTTGTTCGAGCGTAAGTGTGAGGAAGGGAACCTTCCTCATTCTATCAGGGGAGTTTCAGTTTCTCCTTATTTTTAATGTTTATGTTCAGTCTATCATGACTTTTATGCTTAAAGTTTATTTTTATGTTAGTCCTTATGGTCCTGAATGAAATCCTTCATGAGTCTGGCATATTTTGAAAGGTCTTTTCTTGATTATTATTTTTGAACAATGAGGACATTGCTCCTCTTAAGTGTGAGGAAGTAGAGACCTTTCCCTGAAAATATGTCAGTTGCGCTTATATGCCACACTTGTTTTTGTTTGTCCTATTGCTTTGAGAGAATCACTTCTTTGAGTGCCTATAAATATTGAATTCTTGGGTGAAAATGTTTGTGGAAGTTTGAAATTGAGCCAGGTGACAACCTCAAGAATTCTCTTGCTTAAAGCTGTTTGACTAATCTAACTTGTTTTTATTCAAACTAATTCTGTTTTCACTGACATTTGGCGGATTAGCTGATTGTGTAGACTGAATTAGTTTAGTTTGGGATTTTGGAAATAATGTGAAAGTTTGGAATGAAAGGATAAGGCAAGGTACTCCGCTGATCAGAAATTTTCCTAACAAAAGCAGGCCTCGTCTATCCGGTTATTAAGTCCTAGGGGTGCCTTAACACCTATCTACCTAAGGTCACGGGATCTGGGATAGTTGGCCCAACACCGATACAAGGATAGAGAGAAAAGTCTGGGTTACGGAATAACTCTGCAATTCTCAATAATTTTTTTGTTTTGTATATATTTCTTGAATAAGAATGTTTTTGCAAGCGAAAGAAAAGTTAATTGCAGTTTAATTTTTTGTTTCTGATCATGAGTATGTGGTGTTGAAAGGTATCACGGAATAAGGTGTTACTTCACACCCCTTGTTATCCAAAGGTTAGAGGAAAGAAATTGGTGGAAGATCCCAAGCTATCCTATATTTAGTTTATGCAATCAAACTTGTCCATGCTTTTACATAACTGTTCTATTTCACTGTTTGTAAAAACCTACAGCTAAGAGTAGGATTATTCTTTTGATTGCCACTTCGTTTGATTTCCTTCTGCACTTATTCGATCCTGAATGTTTGACACTACGACCTAGAGAGATAGATTTATTCTTTATTTGCTTGAGGACAAAACAAAACTAAGTGTGAGGAGTTTGATAAGTGCAAAAATATATCTACTTTTGGCACTATAATTCTCCTTTTTGATAACATTCATGTCATATCTCACTTATCATATACTTTTTCTTATATTTATGTTTGATGTAACTGACATTTTATATGTAAAATGCAGGAAAAATATTGGATTTACATTGAGGATTACAACCCAAACAAAAGCCATGCATTCACAAACTATTAGTTACTTGCTGCACACCAACGTAGTACCACTTATTCACGTGGATATTCATGCCAGAATCACGGTTATCACATTGATGATATCATCATTATAATATCATTTACGCTGAAAAAAATGAAAATTATATCATGGTTGGTAATACCTTGGCGGCTGGTGCACACCACGTGAGTCATCATCCAAAGATAGAAAAACATACTTTTATAAAAACTAGATGGCGGCTACTTATAAGAAGGAGAAAGGGTTCGAGAGGACTCACGCTACATTCACGTCTGTACGCCGCCACCACGGAAGAGAGCTTCGGCCTCTCAATCTCCCTTCCACCCACAATTTATCATTATAGCATTCCACATATCTGACAGATGATTAATGTAGAGATACTGACGACAAAAGGCGAAGCGAATAATCTCTAACAGAGTTCTTTCTGCCCTTTTTCTCTAATCTGTCAATGTTCTTCCTTTGTTGTTTTCGTTATTTTTTAGTTATGTTAGCGTAGTTAATTTAGCTCCCCGGGTTGGGATAGCAAACCGAATCTTTATAGTTATTTTGTAATCTTTTTCTCTGATTATAACTGCAGTAGTTTAGTTCCTGTTCTTCATGTGCTTTAATTATCTAGCTAATTATTAAAGCAATCCTTGTAGTTTTCTAATCAAAATGCGGCGCGGAGATTAGTTAACAAGACATAGGAATTAAACTGGATTAACGACTAGAAGCAGTTTGCTATAGGTTAATCTGTCTCCAATAGGAATTGGTAATAAAGCGATTGGTAAGAATTGACTTGGGCATGGTTTCGGCTTGTTATTTCTGCCAGTTAGGATTCGTTGTACAGGGACCGGTCAATGCATTAATTAAGATTCCTGAGTTTATTGCAGAATTAGGAAGGAGTTTATTAATCATAATAGAGTGAAAGTTTGCAGAACAATCCGGGGTGCTTCGTTAGATCAATCTTTATTTCGTTTTTTAGTTTATTTTTATCTTTTACTATTTCATTATTTTATGTTAGTTTGTTTAGTCATTCTTTTTATTAAATAAGTAAAACCTGAAAAGTGACGTTTCCTGTGTTTCTTAGTTTTTAGTTTCTCGGTTAGTAAATAAATTGTCATTTAATTGAACGAGGTCCCTGAGATCGACAACCCCACTCAATTCACTATTCCGCAAAACGATAGGTACACTGCCTAGGTAGAGATAGTAACATATTTCTGCTCAACAACTGTACTCAGGTATTTATTTTGATAGCAAATCAACCTAGGGAAAATTCAAATCTGAATCGTGAGTAAACTGCAGATTTCGAGGGAAGTTATCAGGTTATGGTTTCGGTGTTGATATTCTTTTTGACAGTTCTATCTGGTTCCTGTTAGATGAATTCAGAGATGTTAGCTTCATTGTCTTGAGTGGTTTTTGAAGTTTAAATCATTCCTAACACCATCGTCTAGTAGAGTAGAAGCTGGAGAGGTTAAGAACCCACTAGGGATCAGATGAAATGTAACAAAAAGGGGTACAGGTAGCAGTTCTGTTGTCTGTTTATTTATCTGTTCCAGATTTTCAGGACTTCTGTGGTGTAGGTAATATTGGTAGCTCTAATTGAATGTCTTGGACTGTTCAAATAAACTAGAACTATACTAAGGCTCCTAACTAAGGGCATAGAAGACTGGGGAAATAAGAACTGAGATTAAAATCTGAAATGGGAAATAGAGCAAAACTGAAACATGTCTCAGTTTCATTAGTATTGGAGACTAGCTCCAGGTTTCAGTGGTTGAGATCTCTGTATCTGTAACAAGTGTATAGATTTTTGTTTGAGTTTAAAAGCTTGATTGAGTACTTGGGTAGCTGGGCAAATTACTTGGGAAGAATTAATGATCAGAAACGCAAACCAACAGAGAGAAAAGAAAGGAAGGAAAAGTTTCATCTATTGCAGTTTTCAGATTCTGAAGTTTTGGTTCAGTAAACACAACTTCAGTAGCATCAGTGAGATTGATTTGGGATTTTCTTAAGTATAAAGTTTTAGTAAAACATTACTCAGTGGGTAAAGGATTAGGAGGAGTGTAGCTCAGTGTAGAAAGCAGACAGAGAAGATGACAAGAGCATATACCAGTTTCTGATTTCTAATTACAGTTTCAGAAACTTTCTGTTTCTGTATAAAACGTACAGAGAGCATAAGGGAATGACTTTGGGTGGTTCAAGAACTTAAAACCTTGTTAAACCACTTAACTAAGTATGTAAGCACATCGGTAAGAAAGAAAAAAAAACAAATTGTAAACCAACTGTGGATAAACAGAAGGAAAACAGATAAGAACACTTATCAGTGTAGAATTCAATTTCTGCCATTCTGATCTTTTCTGTATAACAATCTTTGAGGAGTCTAAACATTGTGGTGGTGGATTTGTTTTGGGGTCGAAACTATACTAAGATACTTATTTAAACAGATAAGTAAACTAGGGGAAACTCATACCAGAATCGTAAACAAACTACAAATACAAGAGAAGTTATCAAGTGATGGTTTTCCAGTTTTACAGTTTTTTTACAGTTTCTAGTCTCTGTAAAATGAGGTTCAGAGATGATAACATCATTGCTTTAAGTTGTCTTTAAGCTCAAATCCTTTCCAATACACTCATCTAGCGATATGAAAGTTTTGAGAGGTTTGGAAACCGATCATCAAACTAAATAAAGACTTGAAGAAGGAATACATAAACAATGTTTTCAGTTTTCAGGAACTTAGCTGTCTCTGTATATGAGTGAGACAGATTGTTTGAAAGTGTTGGAGAGAGTTACTAATGAACCCAGAATACACCTAGGAGAGGGAAGTAGACTGGCACATTCATTGGGAACCGTAGGGGTAAACTGAATAATCCAAACAGGAACAATAAAGAAGAGATACACTAATATTGTCTCAGAATTTTCCTTAACGAGTTCCTCCTGTTGAACTGAATTACAGAAGGGGGTTAGGTTGTGATACAGTCTTAAATTTTATAATCTATGAGAATATGGTGGGATGGTAGTTTTGAGACTTGAAAGGAATGGAATCTGATATGTACATATAATCCCGGTAACTAGAGCAAGATGTTATCAAACTTTGGGTTATATTATACCACAAGGTTTTAATGTTATTAAGTTAGAGTCTCACAACATATTATAGGTTATGTGGAAGTTTTGTGAGTAATAAAAATATAGGATAAAGGAACTCAAATGTGGCACATGTGTATGTTATTTTCAACACATTCCTAAGTGGCCAATACCCCGTGTTATAAAGTCTAGTGACACATAAAATGTCGTACCATATAATATTATGGAACTAATATAACACAAATAATATCATGTGGCTAAGGATATAGTTATTCAACTGTTATGCCAACACATACATATGTAAACACTGTCAAGAAATAAATTATACACTATAGTTACAACGACATAAAATACCAAAGTTAGTATAGGACTTTGGTTTGATAAATAAACCCTAGCGAAGTATCATAAGTGTATAACGTAATGTTTCATGCTCTAATGTAAACCGAGAATTAACTCACGCAACGCGTAAGGAGTTATCAAATATTAATAACGATACTTTAACTTAACAAATGTTAAGTCTGGGGACATAGTACTAGGATTTCAAACATTATTCGGGAATACCGAATTGTGCGGTCATGTGGATTGACGCTTAGTGTTCCTTGTATTACTAGATCACACTTCCGACGTACGCGCCCGAAAGCTCTAGTGGTCTGCACGGCACGAATCTAGACTACGGTGTACGGTATGTAAAGGGATTTGATCCGGGTTGTCCTGAGGAATTCCTCGGGCTCGGATTTGTTTGATAAATAACTTGTGTGTATGTATGTATGTGATTTATGTGTGTGATGTGTAGTTATGTTCACTGCATTATTTATTTATGCACGAACGTCCTATGGGACTAATACTACGTCGACTATAGATCGACTTATATAAAACTACATATGCGAAATGTGTGTTGTGACCACTGTTGTCTGACCTAATATGCTAAGTATTATAAGTATGTAGTTATAACCTAAGTAAAATACTTAGGAACGGGACACGACATTGTCGGTCTCTAGAGCTTTGACTCGAACGTGAATGTTACCTAGAATAATTCTAGGCATGCGTAAGACCCATAGGGCAGCCAACAAACTAAGTGATGTACTCCATAACTAAAACTGTAACTGACTATCTAACTAACAAAGCTAACAGTGGAGTGTGAATGAATGTGATGATGTACCTTAATCCAGACAGTCACTGGCTGCTGGTCGCGCGTAGAGATCTCTTGGGTTATCCCGTATCGGGTTTTACCCTAGTGAATCCTGTTCGAGCCTAGATAGATCGACAGGCGGAGTGTGCTACCGTTGGCACCAGGCCCTTGGCCACCTAAATGGACGCCTCTACAAAGGCAAAGTGAATAGCCCAGAGTCTTCGGATGATCAGGGCAGTGAGCACCTTGTGTGTACGTGGGACTACAGTCCAAGTGAATATAATGCGGGTTGTCCTAACTGACTCCCAACAGTGCTAACCAAAACTAATAATATGTGAGGGCCCGGGGGGCCGAATGTTGTACTGCGCTAACTAAAATTAATAATATGTGAAGGCCCGGAGGGCCGAGTGATGTACTATGTGATGATGTTAACATACGATGAATGAGTTCTCAATGCCATTGTATTGTATGATGTATGACAGTAATGTGTATATCCATATATGACTGTTTGGATTGGTGAATGATTATATAGTCATGCATGTTGTTACAGTATTCATATCTGTAAAATGACAAAGCATGAAATCAATCTAATATCAAGATGGTTAAAAATGACAAGTGACCAATAGGGTCCAGATCCGGCATACTCAGCGTCTACCGCTGATACTACACTTATTGCCAGGTTGCTGAACACGTGAAGCCGAAGTGCGGGATTGGGTAGTTAGGACATTGTTGAGTTTGGATTTACCGTTCATACCTCGTTACGTATTAAATGATTCCATTAAAGGGGTTGTAAGATTTGGATTATGTTTAGATGCTCACAGTAGTTGTGCTGTTGATACTTAGATAGAAAGTAGGTGGTATCTCTCGTTGTCACTGCGGATTATATTATGTTTAATTTGTTAAGATGTTGTACTGCTACATCACTCGTATGGGCGAGTGGTGGCAAGTAACACCCATGTGAGTTCTAATACTGTAATTCCTTCCGCTGTGAGACGTCTTTATTTCCTGTTCACGAGAGACTATTACGTAATTGTTATGAGGGGTGTTACAAAAGTGGTATCAGAGCGGAGTACCGCTCTGATGACGAGATACTAGGTTAAGACAGTGAGCTTAGGATTTGGGAAACTTGGGAAACGTTTGTGAGGTACGAAACGTCTGTGTCTTAATGAAATTATGTGTTGGCAGAGCCTTTGGCCTGCAAGTGTTAGCCCTTGGGGCACACAAATGAGTTGATTGTATTATGGTGCGTTATTGAGAAGACGAACGGTAATACCGACATCTAGTGGTGGTGAGCCAGGAAGCTGGCCAAGGGCATAAAGGCCGGGAATATTACCCCTGTTAGGCCAGCTGAGCTCAGCCAGGAGGAACACAAACGTCATGATACATTGGCGACAGTCCACTTTCATGTGGAAGTCCAGTACGAACTACCGCCGACAGTACCCCTCCCGCCACAACCCAATGAGTATAATACAACTAAGAAATATAATCCCCGAATATAGGGAAAGGGCTACTAAGCCAACAGACCGTCTAAACACTCTCGCAATGAATGAATAATTCCTGCTCCTGTAACATTATACAACCTCAATGTCATACCTCCATTGACGACCAAGCCGTATCAATAGGCACTGCCAGAGGCGAGCGCCACTACTACAACGTCGTGGAAAGGATCACCCAAGAACATCAGGGCAAGCGGACCGGGAGCACCAGGAACTCCGCGAGACCGTCGCCCGTAATGGGACCTTTAACCACCCAACTGTAAAAAGAAATTATCTTAGAACGTGGAGAACTTTGAGAATACCGCCCTGTTATGTTCAAACTTCAATCCTAAACTTGTGTGCACACAATACAGTGACACTAGAACCCTGTCGTGGCGGTACCTGTAGGGAGACAAAGTCCAAACGTCTATGCTATTATAAATATAATGTGAGGAGGACTTGATTATTCTAATTACAATGTGGTCAGGAAAATTTCCTAAATCCAAATACCGTTTTATTCATGAAC
Source organism: Limonium bicolor (assembly GCA_023374045.1). Classification (NCBI taxonomy): domain Eukaryota; kingdom Viridiplantae; phylum Streptophyta; class Magnoliopsida; order Caryophyllales; family Plumbaginaceae; genus Limonium; species Limonium bicolor. The sequence continues at coordinate 155,224,274 of CM041777.1, read as the reverse complement.
AATCACTCTAACAGTGCTTAAACCAATGCAGCAGAGAGCAAACAAGTCGGAACCGACAACTCTACTGCATGGTGCGCTTGCAACTGCAAGCGCTGATTTGAACAATACTAATAATTTCGTCTACCCCGCGCACTTGCCACTGCAAGTGCTGCAAATATTACTACTGCAGTTACCACTGCTATTATCGTACAAACGAATACTGTAAACTGCGTAGACCTATGGTACGACACCATGGCTACCAATAATCACCAAACAATTGTACACCTCTAGTATAAACTACATACTACAATTGTTACAAAAACCTCTAAGATACGAGGCCTACAACCTCTGAAGGACCGACGAGTCCGAATAACGCAAAAAGGCACACCAGCCCATACAAATAAATATAAGCAGACGAGTCAATGACACAGGCTGAGAGCCAAGATAACATAATTTAATTAAACAACATTAAATGGCTGAATGGAAGTGGACGGTGAAACCTGATTCCCGGGGATCAAGGGAAAACCAACCACAAATTGGGGTGAAAGGTTAATGCAACACTGGTGCTGATCACACCAGGTCGTATGACTCCTGAAACTCTTCACAAGTTGCCAAAATTAATTATAGTAAGATAAACAAACTGCAGTATCCTAGTTACAAACAACTAGCAAAGGAAACTTGCTTTAACAGCTACTGAATATATATTAAATCATACAAATAAAACTATGAAGAGATACGATCGTATAACGATCGCTGCCATATAGTTTCCAACTATACGTATACTCAGTATTATTTTTCACTTACATTATATTCATGATTTATTCTCTTATATCTATGTCGCATTTCATCATCATCTAATGTAAGATGATTTTGATCGTTGCATTACACTATGCAACATATTAAGAACTTTCTTAATATCCGTACATTTCAGGACATATATTTATAATTCCTAAGGTTATATTATAACCTTAGTATAAATCCATTTCTCATTAAATATTAACCCATATTTTTAATAAAAACTATATTATGCCAAGGCATACATCAAAATTCCTATCCATCAACTCCTAATACTTTTCCATTATTTCAGTATCGCCACATATTTAATAATGTTATACACATCATACGTATAACATTTTAACCTTGCAATAAATGTAACTTATAGTTCACTACTATAAGTACGTATACGCCAACCTGTGATGAACACAAGACATTGGTAAAACGTATCAGTCCACAGATGGACCAAGAGTGAAAGAACAATTCTACCCGTAATACGATACCAATACCTTCATAATGATGAACACACTGAACACATGAATAATTACCACCTCTGAGCACTACCTTTACCAAGGAGTGCCATATATTATGTACAATTACAACTAACAACATCAAGATTAAGTTCTATGTATTATCAATATCATACCGATTATGAAACAAGTCTAAGTAGAAGAAGGGCTACCGCCATAGGCGTCCCGCCATGTAAAGAAAATGAAAGTATCAATTTGTTAAAGACATGTCGTTTACTACTGTGACGACTGTCAGTGATGAAAGAATGTAAATTGAACAATGACAACCACCCAAATCGATATCACAAACACACAAACAAACGCTAAATAGCGTAAATAAGCAAGTCTAATGTACAAATACGGGGCATAAGCTCAGGAGACCGGGAACACCGACTCCAATTACTTTCAGGCATATTACTAACGTAACAATGTCTAAGTGAATATAATGAAGCAATGGAGCTACGGTACATACCGTAAGCAGTGTGAATAACAATGATGAATTACTAACAGCGCCAAATCCGCGCACTGAAAATAAATAACTGCAGTTACAAATAACTAACACTAAACAATAAGTAACAACAAAGACATTACTTACTAATACCAGGAGTATATACCAGCATTCAATGCTAATCACAATCATGATAAATGTTTAGTCCTAATGGACAAACCTATCTTATGAGAACTGCATACACCTTGTATGTACATACCATGCAGTACCATTGAGAAAGTTGGGATGAAGAGCCAAGTGCTCAAGCAATCATGCAATCTACAATACACCCAATTAAACGGAACAGTGAACGCGTATAAATACTCAAGTATGAGAACTTACCCTACCCGTATCGGGAAGCATAGGGAAGATATGATAATGATTAAACCTGGAGGAAATAATTATGTATATACTCATGGAGATCGAGATGGGAGAACTGACATTGCTACCTCACACCAATATTACGTAAACCGATTACAACCATACAGACGAATCAACGTTTAACGTTTACGACCAAGTGCTACCACTAATAGGTTACTAAGGACATGAGTCCAGGGACAAAAATAATGTCCCAACCACCTTACCACCATACTGCTAGAACATTAGAACCTACGACAAGATAACCAACATTGCGGACCAGGACTACAACAAGGACATCCATCGAAAGGGAGATTGACAATAGAATACTTCACCATAGTCGTGTGACGGACGCTACCAGTTTACTAAACGAGACATGGGACCGCACTCCGATAGGAGCATGTGGGCCTGACAGACTTATTTATAGGTTAGTCAGGTAAGTAGTAATGTATCAGTACGGTACCCCATGCATGTAGACAAGTGGTGTTAGGAACACGAGGAGTAGTCAACTCCGTACTACGGACAGTGATGCAGATTACCTCGAAGATGGACGAGAAGAGCCGCAGTTAACCAACGGGCTAGAGAAACCAAGAACCTACAACACAGAGTAGCAGACGATATACAGTGGAGACAAGGAGACCCTTCAAAGATGACGAAGCAGACGACAGACACAAGAAACCACTATATGGACGAATAATACGTAGAACCCTCATAAGGATCATGCAAGTTCTTGCAATCCAGAGGAATCTACCAAATGATAATGTAATAAACGCGTGACTACGCAATGATAAGAGACAAGCTAAATGCTAGCAGATACCTTAAGAAGGAATAATGGACTTGGAATGTACCACTCACATGATGATTCGCTCATCTTATCTGTTTAACTCGTTAGATATTAGCTGCTGAGAGTTTACGCCTCTGCACTCTGTAGGACTGAGTGTTTTGGTATTGCACTTGTGCAGTTATTAATCTAGTGGAAATACAGAAAGATGCAATGGATATCAACAAGAGTGTGTATCAAAGAACTACAACAGTGTATTACTCTGGAATAAAACCACCAGGAGACGGATGACAATAATCTACGTGGACATGAAGGCTGGTACGTCTTGGTATTACCAAGACAAGTGCAAAGAGCACCAAGTACTAACAAGAGCCAATGTCATATTATACCTCAAGCTGAATATCAGTGGGAGAAGACACACGAATGTACGCTAGTGATCCAAATAAGAGGTTACACAGTAATGAAAAGAGGGAAATCGAGCCTATGTTCATGGGTCTGCACCTCATACAGAGCGAGTGGGCCCATTAGAACGAACTTGGGAGAGAGCACAAATACGTGCCTCACCCTTTATACATATCTAAGAGCCGAAGGGGCTAGAGTCATACCTGTCTCTCTGATATAAGAATAATCTAACCACATGAGAGTTAGAGAACTCTATGAGAGTCAAGTATCCAGCGCTCCTTGTGGAGCGGCTGTCGAATACTTGTGGGGTACGGGGGCGTAACCCTTTTTAAGGGGGGTAGAGCCTCTTGGCTGTGCACATGTTTGCACTAAATTCTGTTATTTCGTATGCGGGTCATACAATAGTTTGTGGGTATGCGGGGCATACGATGTTGATTGTTGGACGTTGTTTGTGATGTGTTTGTTCATTTTGTTGGTGTTGTTTGGTACGCGGGGCGTACGTGGTTAATTTGTTGTGTGAAATGTGCACTTGTTGTATGTATCTTATGAAATACTTCTTGAAATGATGTATCTACATCCATGAATGTAGTACTGTTCCTTATGATATGCGGGATATATATATTTATAGTACTTTGTAGATTGATTACACATGGTATAGTCTGGATACAAATAAATCCTTAGATATGGAATGTGGAATGACAATATGGTATGACACCTCGGGGAGGTTGTCAGGATTGGTAGAACTGATAGTAAATGATGGTGCTGATGGATCACCTATATCCATATATGTTTGAATTAACGCCACAATTGAGGGCTATGTGCGGTATTAGCACAATACGATGTGTAAATGATATATCACATAGATATACATTATGGGATTATATGGGTAGTCATTAATACACCTAACCAAGTATTAATCCCGGTGGTGGGACAGAGTAGTCCCCGGGCCGGAGGTGAAATACCCCTAAGTAATTAAATATTGCTTAAGTATATAATTAATTAAATTAACGCCAAGCATGCCTTAAAAATAAGTTGAACACAACAAAGTTTTCAGAGAGCCAAATGTATGTGCATTGTTTTGTGAATAATAACCAATAGTGCAAAAGAAATATATAACATTAGCCACCTAATCAAACCTATGGTCAATATATTTCCTTGACCTGGCTAATATGTATTCCGCCAGTTTAAGACTGGTAACCGGACACGTTAACGTTCTCGATTATAATTATGTGTGACTCACTACGCTTACCTTATTGAAGTAAGTTCATAACACCTTAATACATTAAGGTATAAACAATCAAGTAAGTAATAACCGGCGAACAGTTTACTATTACCGTACTTATGTACGTACGGAAATATATGTGAATGTACATAACGTTACAAGAGTATAACGTTGTACATATAACCAAAACGCGACAAATAAAAATAGTCGTATATGTTTATGTATACATACAACTAATAACGCTACATATTAATAACAGTCACTTATATACATTAAATTGGCTTGATAGGCTGAAACAAAAAAATAAAAGAGCAACATGCTCTAGTCGGGATTCGAACCCGAGACCTCTCGTACATATCCCGAAACCTTAACCGTTTGAGCTGTGCTCGAATTCAGTATATAACACACACGAATTAAACTTAGTATCGATTTCATTGAGGTAACAGGAATGAAAAGAAAAGCCAAACACATCACAGTGGGTTGCTTCTCATTCTTCTCGATACAGAAGGATCGAACAGGAAAAAAAAAACAGAAAGACATCCTCGTGTTCCCAACTAGCGACAAGATATATTCTCAGATTAACACCCATAACCTCCTGGTAAGTTACACCCCGTGCTGTTCTCAATTCCTTGGAAACTTCAGCAATACTTATTTATCCACCAGAGCCATACCTCCCTGTTTCTAGCCGATAGATAAGACTCCATCAGAGCCATACCTGTTCCTCGCTTGCATGCCATGCGAAGAGCAAGCCAAGGACACTCACGGTGGCCCTGCGTGAAGGTAAACCAGAACTCCTAACGGTCCCTCTGCTTTACAATTCTTCCTTTTTCAATCCTAAGTTTTAACTACGACGTAATCTCCATCCTTGGATCAGTAGCCCAAACACCTGCCTGCTCTCTACATTCCCGATTGGTGTGGTTAAGCTTGCGCACCAGAACAACCCTGATAATCCACAAGGTAAGAAAAGGAGTTTCAGTTATTGCGATCTCCTCCATTCTACCTTCTTGTGTACAGAAGCTATAGCCTGTAACTTCTTCTTCTGTCTTCTTCGTTCTAGTAAGTCAAGTCCCCTTGCTGATATCATTTTGAGACCGAACAAAAAGCCCAGTCAACTAGCCTCTGATCAAGGTAAGGAGATCTACCAAAGAGCAAGATTTGTATTCCCATAATGGTTACCGAAACTAGAACAAGTAACTGAGTATAGCTTGTGGTTTCTGTCTAACTGAAAGGCAACCTTGGAGAGCTTACATCGTGCCAAGAACTACCAAGGGCAACAACCAACATGAGAAGGTGAGTCATTCGTAAACAAAGCTAGTAACCAGAAACTAAACTGGCTGTCAAGTTCTGTGTTATCCACGGGCCTGTAACTCCTGTTTCGATTGTGAATCTCTAAAAAAAAAACAGTGCATGATTAATGTGGAGTCAAGAATTTATTTAAAACCTTATGGAGGCACTTGTCTAGCCTTTAATGTATGGGAACCCTTTTTAAGAGAAAGAAAAACTAAACTAATCCATCGGTTGATTTGACATAACAGAAGAATCTGTAGCAGTCCCACCTTCCTTTTTCAATCATACCCAGTTCTGTATCACAGATTTCTGAGGGTGAGTTCTTACTGTGTTGAGTAGCCTTGAGTTATTAATACACTATAATCTTAGTATGCACCTGACTAAGCCTCTCTACGTGAGAGAATTGAAGTAGGGAAATAAAGAAAAACAGATCCTAACTAGAATAAAAACAGGAGACCAGATGTAACAATTATGCTTCTGTATCTGGGGTGATTTTCAACTATTGTGGAGCTTGTGTGTGTGTGTCTACATTACAGAAGTAGTGTGTGGACAGTAAGGGGCAACATTAAAACTAAAGACCCAGTACAATACATCATTACGTAGGTTAGTAATAAAGGGGAAACTGGAAAGAAAACAAGGACTGAGAATTCTCAGAAAAACAGAAGGAGTTATCAGGGTCGATGTTTCAGTTAGTTTGAGGTTTCTGTATTTCTGTACAACAGACTTGTGAGTTGAGTAAATGAATTTAAACCAATTCTAACACACTCAGGTATGGATAGGAACACTTGGAAGAATTATGAACCCAACCTGTTACATTAACCGAGGAAAGAAAAGAGAAAAAAAAAACAAAGAGAACAGCAGTTTTAGATGCTTCAGTCTGTTTCAGTTTCAAATTATGTATAAAGGATTTTCTGGAACATAGCCTTGTGTCCTTGGGTGTAGTTTGAGTCAGACACTGAATAGACTACCTAAACATGTGGGGAAGACTAAGAAAGAAGTTAGATAACAGAAAACAAGCAACAGGAAAGTACTTATAACAGTTGCAGTTTCTGTTGCAGATTTCCTTTTTGTTGTTCTTTCGTTTCTGTATATTAATCTATCAAGAGTTTAAACCTCATAGTGTTGAATCTGTGTTGAGGATTTGGACTGTACTCAGGTATTTATTTTGATAGCAAATCAACCTAGGGAAAATTCAAATCTGAATCGTGAGTAAACTGCAGATTTCTAGGGAAGTTATCAGGTTATGGTTTCGGTGTTGATATTCTTTTTGACAGTTCTATCTGGTTCCTGTTAGATGAATTCAGAGATGTTAGCTTCATTGTCTTGAGTGGTTTTTGAAGTTTAAATCATTCCTAACACCATCGTCTAGTAGAGTAGAAGCTGGAGAGGTTAAGAACCCACTAGGGATCAGATGAAATGTAACAAAAAGGGGTACAGGTAGCAGTTCTGTTGTCTGTTTATTTATCTGTTCCAGATTTTCAGGACTTCTGTGGTGTAGGTAATATTGGTAGCTCTAATTGAATGTCTTGGACTGTTCAAATAAACTAGAACTATACTAAGGCTCCTAACTAAGGGCATAGAAGACTGGGGAAATAAGAACTGAGATTAAAATCTGAAATGGGAAATAGAGCAAAACTGAAACATGTCTCAGTTTCATTAGTATTGGAGACTAGCTCCAGGTTTCAGTGGTTGAGATCTCTGTATCTGTAACAAGTGTATAGATTTTTGTTTGAGTTTAAAAGCTTGATTGAGTACTTGGGTAGCTGGGCAAATTACTTGGGAAGAATTAATGATCAGAAACGCAAACCAACAGAGAGAAAAGAAAAGGAAGGAAAAGTTTCATCTATTGCAGTTTTCAGATTCTGAAGTTTTGGTTCAGTAAACACAACTTCAGTAGCATCAGTGAGATTGATTTGGGATTTTCTTAAGTATAAAGTTTTAGTAAAACATTACTCAGTGGGTAAAGGATTAGGAGGAGTGTAGCTCAGTGTAGAAAGCAGACAGAGAAGATGACAAGAGCATATACCAGTTTCTGATTTCTAATTACAGTTTCAGAAACTTTCTGTTTCTGTATAAAACGTACAGAGAGCATAAGGGAATGACTTTGGGTGGTTCAAGAACTTAAAACCTTGTTAAACCACTTAACTAAGTATGTAAGCACATCGGTAAGAAAGAAAAAAAAACAAATTGTAAACCAACTGTGGATAAACAGAAGGAAAACAGATAAGAACACTTATCAGTGTAGAATTCAATTTCTGCCATTCTGATCTTTTCTGTATAACAATCTTTGAGGAGTCTAAACATTGTGGTGGTGGATTTGTTTTGGGGTCGAAACTGTACTAAGATACTTATTTAAACAGATAAGTAAACTAGGGGAAACTCATACCAGAATCGTAAACAAACTACAAATACAAGAGAAGTTATCAAGTGATGGTTTTCCAGTTTTACAGTTTTTTTTTACAGTTTCTAGTCTCTGTAAAATGAGGTTCAGAGATGATAACATCATTGCTTTAAGTTGTCTTTAAGCTCAAATCCTTTCCAATACACTCATCTAGATATAAAGTTTTGAGAGGTTTGGAAACCGATCATCAAACTAAATAAAGACTTGAAGAAGGAATACATAAACAATGTTTTCAGTTTTCAGGAACTTAGCTGTCTCTGTATATGAGTGAGACAGATTGTTTGAAAGTGTTGGAGAGAGTTACTAATGAACCCAGAATACACCTAGGAGAGGGAAGTAGACTGGCACATTCATTGGGAACCGTAGGGGTAAACTGAATAATCCAAACAGGAACAATAAAGAAGAGATACACTAATATTGTCTCAGAATTTTCCTTAACGAGTTCCTCCTGTTGAACTGAATTACAGAAGGGGGTTAGGTTGTGATACAGTCTTAAATTTTATAATCTATGAGAAATATGGTGGGATGGTAGTTTTGAGACTTGAAAGGAATGGAATCTGATATGTACATATAATCCCGGTAACTAGAGCAAGATGTTATCAAACTTTGGGTTATATTATACCACAAGGTTTTAATGTTATTAAGTTAGAGTCTCACAACATATTATAGGTTATGTGGAAGTTTTGTGAGTAATAAAAATATAGGATAAAGGAACTCAAATGTGGCACATGTGTATGTTATTTTCAACACATTCCTAAGTGGCCAATACCCCGTGTTATAAAGTCTAGTGACACATAAAATGTCGTACCATATAATATTATGGAACTAATATAACACAAATAATATCATGTGGCTAAGGATATAGTTATTCAACTGTTATGCCAAACACATACATATATGTAAACACGTGTCAAGAAATAAAATTATACACTATAGTTACAACGACATAAAATACCAAAGTTAGTATAGGACTTTGGTTTGATAAATAAACCCTAGCGAAGTATCATAAGTGTATAACGTAATGTTTCATGCTCTAATGTAAACCGAGAATTAACTCACGCAACGCGTAAGGAGTTATCAAATATTAATAACGATACTTTAACTAGTAACAAATGTTAAGTCTGGGGACATAGTACTAGGATTTCAAACATTATTCGGGAATACCGAATTGTGCGGTCATGTGGATTGACGCTTAGTGTTCCTTGTATTACTAGATCACACTTCCGACGTACGCGCCCGAAAGCTCTAGTGGTCTGCACGGCACGAATCTAGACTACGGTGTACGGTATGTAAAGGGATTTGATCCGGGTTGTCCTGAGGAATTCCTCGGGCTCGGATTTGTTTGATAAATAACTTGTGTGTATGTATGTATGTGATTTATGTGTGTGATGTGTAGTTATGTTCACTGCATTATTTTTTTGCACGAACGTCCTATGGGACTAATACTACGTCGACTATAGATCGACTTATATAAAACTACATATGCGAAATGTGTGTTGTGACCACTGTTGTCTGACCTAATATGCTAAGTATTATAAGTATGTAGTTATAACCTAAGTAAAATACTTAGGAACGGGACACGACATTGTCGGTCTCTAGAGCTTTGACTCGAACGTGAATGTTACCTAGAATAATTCTAGGCATGCGTAAGACCCATAGGGCAGCCAACAAACTAAGTGATGTACTCCATAACTAAAACTGTAACTGACTATCTAACTAACAAAGCTAACAGTGGAGTGTGAATGAATGTGATGATGTACCTTAATCCAGACAGTCACTGGCTGCTGGTCGCGCGTAGAGATCTCTTGGGTTATCCCGTATCGGGTTTTACCCTAGTGAATCCTGTTCGAGCCTAGATAGATCGACAGGCGGAGTGTGCTACCGTTGGCACCAGGCCCTTGGCCACCTAAATGGACGCCTCTACAAAGGCAAAGTGAATAGCCCAGAGTCTTCGGATGATCAGGGCAGTGAGCACCTTGTGTGTACGTGGGACTACAGTCCAAGTGAATATAATGCGGGTTGTCCTAACTGACTCCCAACAGTGCTAACCAAAACTAATAATATGTGAGGGCCCGGGGGGCCGAATGTTGTACTGCGCTAACTAAAATTAATAATATGTGAAGGCCCGGAGGGCCGAGTGATGTACTATGTGATGATGTTAACATACGATGAATAAGTTCTCAATGCCATTGTATTGTATGATGTATGACAGTAATGTGTATATCCATATATGACTGTTTGGATTGGTGGAATGATTATATAGTCATGCATGTTGTTACAGTATTTATCATATCTGTAAAATGACAAAGCATGAAATCAATCTAATATCAAGATGGTTAAAAATGACAAGTGACCAATAGGGTCCAGATCCGGCATACTCAGCGTCTACCGCTGATACTACACTTATTGCGCAGGTTGCTGAACACGTGAAGCCGAAGTGCGGGATTGGGTAGTTAGGACATTGTTGAGTTTGGATTTACCGTTCATACCTCGTTACGTATTAAATGATTCCATTAGAAAGGGGTTGTAAGATTTGGATTATGTTTAGATGCTCACAGTAGTTGTGCTGTTGATACTTAGATAGAAATGTAGGTGGTATCTCGTTGTCACTGCGGATTATATTTTGTTTAATTTGTTAAGATGTTGTACTGCTACATCACTCGTATGGGCGAGTGGTGGCAAGTAACACCCATGTGAGTTCTAATACTGTAATTCCTTCCGCTGTGAGACGTCTTTATTTCCTGTTCACGAGAGCGACTATTACGTAATTGTTATGAGGGGTGTTACAAAAGTGGTATCAGAGCGGAGTACCGCTCTGATGACGAGATACTAGGTTAAGACAGTGAGCTTAGGATTTGGGAAACTTGGGAAACATTTGTGAGGTACGAAACGTCTGTGTTTCAATGAAATTATGTGTTGGCAGAGCCTTTGGCCTGCAAGTGTTAGCCCTTGGGGCACACAAATGAGTTGATTGTATTATGGTGCGTTACTGAGAAGACGAACGGTGATACCGACTGTAGACCCAAAAATTCTCACCCATAAAGCAAATTTCGAAATAATAAGAGGGGTCGTCCGCCTTTCTTTTTTTCAAAACATATTAGCGTGCGTGCTAAGACGAAACCATCATTTTATAATCTTTTTCAAAACATTTCAGAAAAAAAACACATTTCTTCGAAAATGAATTTCCATCGACAGTCCAGTTTCAAGGTTCGTCCCCTTTTGTTTATTCACTTATTTTACTATCTTATTTTGTTTGTTTATATTCTATTTATTTTTATTCATCTATCCACTTTTTCTTATATTTTATTTTATTCTGCTATTAGCATTAGTATTTTTATTTTCATTTCTATTTATACACACTCATTTTCATCTTTCAAACCCAATCCACACTTGGTTAAAGTCTGGCCTAACCCAATTCCTTAAACCCACACTATTTTTAGCCCATGGCTTCAAAAAAGCCCACATCAAAACTCAACCCATCACCTAAACCCTAGTGCCCAGGTTCTTCGATCGGGAGCCACCAGCCGACATCCACTCTCTGTCGATGTTTTCTTCTTCAATCAAGAGCATATAGCCCGATCTCAATCTATCGTTCCACTCCCCAGCACTCGATCCGATCGGACCGCCCAAAAAAGAATAAGCGCCACCACTTCCTCAGAAGAAAAACCCAAACCAAATCCTCCATTCTTCAAAGCCTTCCCTTCCGTCCTTCTTCATCGGTAAACCGTAACATTTTCTTCCAGACTTGCTCCCATTGCCGCCTTCGCCTTTGAATCCATAAGTCAAACTCTAAACCTCCGTGCACCGGTGAATCCTTAACCTCCATCTCCTCCCCATCTTTGACAACCGGAGGCAGAAAAGGAAGGCACCATGGCTCATTTCGGAACCCGTCTTCAACCGACCTCCCTCCACCGGCTGTAATTTGTTTCTTCCCGACACTGATAACATCTCCATCATCTTCACACCCGCCACACTGCATTTTCTTTGACACTGTCTCGCCACTTCCTCCATCGGATTGGAGCATAATAAGATGGAAATTCCATCTCGGTTCTTTCGAGAAATTATTGCCGAGGTTTACGTCTGAACGTGGGGTCTGCAATCCTGATGGATTTTGTGCTTCGATCTGGATATCTGTTGGCCTTATCTCGATTTATATGGTCAGCTGAGATAGTTGTTCGATATGTTTGTGTCTCAATTGAATGCGGTCTTGCTCGATCTCATTGCTCGACCCTGTTTGAGAGGGTCTCTTTTCTGCAGAGGGAGACTTGATAACGATATTCGATCCTAAAGTGCCTCTGATTTGTTGATCTCATTGGTTATCTGTTGATTTAGTTTGAGCCGTGTTTCAATTCTGGCCATGTCGTATTTGTTCTCAGATTATTGTGCCTGAGCTAGAGATTTAGTTCAGTGTACTCCCATTTTGTTTGGCACCGAGTTCAACACTGCTACTTGATTCTGATTTTGGGACTTAATTCTGGATACTTACTGATTGATTCTCCTGAGTTTCACTAGATCTCGTTGCGCTGTTTTGACCCTGAAGTAGTGATTCTTTTGGGTCCCTTTCGTGTCTGTTCTGGGTTTAAGCCGCGAGTCCGTTTTGGCTTCAACTAATATATTATCTTGACCAAGGTGGAGATGGAGGACCCTTTTCCTTCTCTCGTCTTGGGCCCTTCTTGTCGATTTTGGACTCTTGACCAGGCTGAACTTCACTGACCATGGGCTCCTATGGGATTCTGTACTTCAGTCATGTATTGATTTCTGAATACTCTACCATGTTCGCTTTAATCTGCTTGTATATTCTCTTTGAGAACTAAAGCCCATGTCGTTTGTTCCCATATCACCAACCTGTTTGACGATGTTTTGTTTACCGATGATCTATTCATTAGTTGCGTGGTTTTCCTATGACCTGATGTAGGCTGATTTATCATCGGCCCATTAGTTATGACTAGTTTTGTTTGATATTCGATGTCACTTTGCTGTGTGCAAATGACTTGATCGAATTCGCTTCTTACGCCTTTGGTTTCGTGCTTTGGCTGAGGTACCGTTGGATTCGAGCTGTATTTGTTCCACCTGGAGCGTTGGGTTAAGAAAATCGGTCTCATTGATGCACTTTGGGCTTGACATTGGCCTATTGGGTTTGGTACATCACTCTGAGATTCGGAAGGCCGGACTTGCTGATTGTTGGACTTTGCATCTGTTCGGCATGGGTTTGGAAATTCTATCTTTCAGCTCTTCCTATGATTCAATCGCACTTAATATTTAATTGCTCCTTGTGCATTGATATTGGGTTTGGAAATTGATCTGAGACTAGTTTGTCCCTTTGCACTTAGATAAGAACATGAATTGAGTGATAGTTGCCCGAATGTTATGACTATTAAAATAAATCACACGTTGGTTGGTTGGTCCTTATTAACTCTCCATCTTAGAGGGAAATGATATAAATCCTTCTAGGTATGATCCCACATGACTCACAACTTCACCCCTTTGATACTACACTTCGGTTTGAGTCATAATCTAAGATGATGAATTAATTTGAGTAGCAACCCCAATGCTTGATTTATCTTACAATCTTTAGCATTTGTTGGCAGCTTGAAACTTTTTTCTATGTTCTCGGTTGGGGTGTGGGAGATGATTAGATTGCCCCCTTTCCTCCCATTGAGAGGGGCCGTATGATCCCATTGCACACCCCAACCCATTTACATTTCGTTACTAATTATTCTCGTATCTCTTTGTTTTTGTTCTATGGCGTACATATTGCTTGAGGAACAATTAATTGCTGGATTAAGGAGCTGGACCTTAGCTAGGACTACTGCTTTCACTTCAAACCGTGTATCGGTTGGTGCACTTCTCGCTGATCCTATCAGCTCAAGTGAGGCGCGTCGATGCGACCCCCCATAGCAGCTTTTATCTAAAAGTTTTATTTGTATTTGTATCAATTTGTAATTCTTGTTGTTTTCACTTTCGGTTCAATCTTAGATTTATTCCTTATTGTGATTTCATCCCATGACCTTTGTATTATTTCTTGCTTTCAACCTTGATTGACTATTGAAAGATAGTAATAGGATAAGACTAATAATTGGTTAGTAACCCATACATTATGACTCATCTGTTAGTTTTTGAGAGTTTCAGATTTGAATAATTCTGATTCGCTACCTAGATAGCTTTGATGATTCGTTCTTGTATATAGTTCCTGTACTACTTCTGAAATTCATTTCATAAATAAGCTTTTTAAATCCATGTCAACATGTATATAATTGTTTAGACAGATCGTGAATTCTTTTCTTACATATATTTGTTTTATTCGGATAGCTTTTAAAATCCATGTCTGCATGTATAGTTGTGCCTTGGAAATTCATCATTCCTTGTCTATGATTTTGTAAGTGTATGGACTGATCCTGTTTGGGCCCATGTAACTCTTGGCCCAAATCTAATTTTGTTCAGGTTCGGTCCAGAACCAGCCAAACGGGCTGGAACAGGTGGCCTAGAAAGCCAATCAGGGTTGCCCTCTTAGTGCATTTTAGAAAAGCTCTAGGTTCGGGGTATCCTTAATGCATACGGGTCCTAGACACGGTCCATGTGAGGAATACCCGTTTCCTTAAAATTTTCCAAATCATCCTCTAAAGTCAGCATAAAATTCACAATCAATCGATCATCCAAATCCAAATCAATTTAAAAATAAGTGAGTCAAATTCCAGTCCAAAATCAATCCCTCTCACACTCTCATCAAACACACTCCAAAATCAATCTCTCTCAACTCTCTCATCAACACACTTCAAAGTCAATCTCTCATACTCTTCATCAAACACAAAGTCAATCTCTATTTCTCTCATCAAACACACTGCAAATCAATCCCTCTCGTACTCTATCATCAAACACACTCCAAAATCAATCCCTCTCATACCCACTCATCAAACACAAACCAAAATCAATCCTCCCCTTACTCGCTCAGAACACCCTTCAATCCTCTTTCTCATGCTCCAACATCAAACACAATCCTTCTCACACTCACCATCAAACACTCTCTATATACAATTCAAATTCATTCCAATTCAATGTCAATTCCAACTTCAAATCATCCAATTCGAGCCCAATTCGGGGACCAAACCAAAAGGCCCAAACTGGCCTAACTCTCAAATCCTAAATTGGACCCAAATCACGAGGCCCATTCTGGCCCAAATCTCTAGCCCATCCGGCACAACTTCTAAGGCCCAATCCGGTCCTTTTTTTAGGCCCACTTCGGCCCAATTCCAAGGCCTGGTCCAACCCATGAGTCAGAATAGGCCCACAACTCCATTCAAATCAAAATTCATTCAACTCCAATTTAACTTCAATTTCATCCACTTCATCTCATATCAATCCCAAATAATTCCGAACATCATAAATCTCAAATTCCGGAAAACTTCAATCTCCTTGAGTCAAGCATCTCGAATCTCTAACCGTCTCAACAGCTCAACAGACTCGACCGTCTCAGTAGCTCAACAGACTCGACCGTCTTAATAGCTCAGCAGACTCGAACGTCTCAGCAGCTCAGCAGACTCGACCGTCTCAGCAGTTCAACAGGACTCGACCGTCCAGCAGCTCAACAGACTCTACCGTCTCAACAGCTCAACAGACTCGAATGTCTCCGCAATTCAACAGATTCGAACATCTCAATAGACTCATCAAATTCAAACACCTCGAAATCCCTCAGCTCCTCAAAAAGCTGAACCCCTTGAATGAAATTTGGTAATCCTTTCAAGCCCCAAATGTCTCACAGACCGAGCGTCTCACAGACGTCATCATTTTAGGATTTCGAATATCTCACAGAGTCAAGCACCTCAAACTCCAAAACAAACTCGACAATCCATCAAGCCCCACGAAATGGTCACAAAACCCCATTGACCCCTCAAAGACCCAAAAGGTCAAAATCCTAATTCCTTCAAAAACCCCAAAACTCCCAAATCCCCAAAGGTAGTGAACTACGTAAGGTCTGATCTTAACAGGGAGTTGAGTACGTAGGCAACCCACACAGGGTGCGACCCCATTCCAAACAAAAAAACCCTTTCCCAACTCTAGGGCGATATTCATGTCTGTCAAAACGTTCAAATCCATTCTGAATCCCACAAATCCTCGACTTCTTCAACGCTCAAATCAGACTCCAAATCTTTCATTCTATGCTCATTTGAATTCATCAATTCTTCTTGTTGGCGCTAGCTTGGCAGAAAAGCTCGCCTCATCCACTCGTTTTCTCTCATCCCGTCCTAATCCTATCCTTGGCTTTGAACTGAATCTCTCTAATAAGGTTTTGAAAGATGACAATCCCGACAATTGGAGACCGAGGTTTCCTCGGGCACCAATCCGAAGTCGTGGTCGTTGCCACTTCTAAGGGGTGTAACCCAGTACGAACCCATAATAGAATCTCTGACGCGACCAGATAAGCCTATCCATAGGCAACAAATTCAGAGTCAACCAACGGTTCTTAGAACCCTTCTCTTCCCTTCCTAGTTCTTAGGTCAAACTAGGTGGCGACTCTAGTAAATCCGCCCTTAGGCATAAGTCCGCGTGGAGCCCATTGAGAGGGGTGTAGTGTCCACTACACTCCCCTTATGCTTTCTGGGAAAGACGGACGATTTAGTAGGTATTTGAGGGATGCCAGAATAATGGGTTTTCACCCTCCACAGAATGGCATTCTAGGATTAGGCTTCTTAGTCAGATCATATTTAGATAGACCCCCCCCCCTCATACCGAAAAATCACCCTCCACAGAATGGCGACTCTGCTGGGGAAAACTTGAGTAAGTTTTTCTCAAACTCAAGGAAGACTGAACTCCATCTCAAATTGTCGGGACTTCCCCACTTCTTTCAAAACCTTCAAGAGATTCATTTAAAGCCACTAGGACTACTCTCCCACTTAGAGTGTGCACTGAGAGGATAGTTAGGATGAGAGTTGAGTTCGAGATTGGCCTTGAGTGCCCTTGTGTGCTTTACCATTTGCATGCTTCACTTTTGTGTGTTATTGTTGTGTGTTTACTGTCTTATGTTTACTGCTCTTCATGCACGACATAATATTTATTGCTTTTGTAAATGGGGCCTTCCTAGAAGGAGTCAACCCATTGTTGCATCGGGTAGCATAGGACATGCATTCCTCTGTGTCCCGATTTGTCCATGAGTCACGGGATCCCAACCGGTCCACGGTTGATTCCCCATGAGTTGGGTCCTTCCTAGAAGGAGTTAATCCACGAGGTAATACGGTCCAAGACCAACGCCTTGAAGCTCATGATCCAAAAATATCCTCCATTACCCGAGTCTAAGCCAGCATACAGTGAGCCATGAGCCTTCAGTGTCCAGCTGCCTTATCCGGTGTCTAAGATGGGCTTATGGGTAGTTCGCCCCCTTGTATGCCGCCTGTCTGACCACCCTTTTGCCTTACCCTGAAGATTGCTGGGCTCAGTTCTCCATGATTCCTCTGCACCACGGGTGTCTTTAGAGCCCAATGTCGCGCTACAAATTCATAGATGATCCCGTATTTACGGATACCCAACATGACATAGCGTAGTCAGCGAATAATTTGGACTTTAGACACACCTTATCGTGCAGACGAGGGGAGAGACCCCATGCGTGCTTCCCCAAGTTTCCCAAAAGTGAGTATGTTGTGATAATCCCCGGTCGTGGCTCGTGTGACTGTATCACTTCGGGTATCCTGACCTTTCGAACTTAAGCACTCCGGACTTCTTGATGACGTGCCCCACAGGCGTAACAGAGATAAATCCCGATAGATGAACAGTGAAGGGACGATGGTTCCCCGGTGTGTAGAAGCATTGATAGACCTGAAGGTGATTATCCCAATCATTCACACTTAGCTCCATAAAAATCAGCCACGATTTTTTATTTTGCACTTACATATTTGTGTGACCACGTTTTAAAAATTAGCAAAAATAAAAAAATGAATCGTGCCAAGCACTCTAATGAATATCTTCAAAGTCGTCCTCGAATGATTTCAAAAAAAAATAATGATTTTCAAAATTGTTATCCAAAACAGATTTCAAACGGTTTCAATCAAACTCTTCCAAAAAATAAACTTTGTCAAACCAGTTTGCAAAGAACGGATTTCAAAAATCTAACTGTTTATAAATGATTTTCAAACATCACTTCTCACAAATGTTGTTTCAAAGACTATTTTCAAAACAGATTTCAAAACCCTACTTGTTACAAACAAATTTCAAACAACATTTTTCACGGATTTTATTTTAAAATAGTTCCAAAAACAGTTTTCAAAGTCGGTTTCTTAAATGTATTTCAAAATAAATGATTTAGCCCCATGTTGTGACCCGCTATTTTTGAAGTTCAACCCACCTTCAAGGCAGGGTTATTACCGTGGAGCGTACTAGTCATTTTCGTGTTTTCACAAAAGTGGTGGATTTTCACAAAAATTTTATGCTCAATCGTTCACCTTTCCTTTCTCAAAAAACGCCCCTCGTTTCCTCGACGGAGCAGATGGAGCGCATGAGATCGACAACAAACAGTTCGAACCGAAAATCGAGGAGCACCAACTCGAGTCGAGCCACATGAGACCACAACCACCGTTCGAGTCTGAAGCTGCTGAGGGTCAAAAGATCACCAACCAGTTTCTCTTGATCATAGTGTCACCTTGCTGCCCGAACCCGAGATGAGAGAACGACCAATCAAGAGCCCGCACACGAACAAGCAGTCAGTCAGAAGCTCGAAGATCGAGTAAAAGAGTTCAGAAGAAGTTTATCTCTAATTCCCCCTTTAATGACTCTTTAGAATTGATGTATAGGTTTTTCCCTATGATTCTTTTCTCTCTTGTCCATTTCTAAATAAACTGCATGTATAGGTTCATTCCCTCTAAACTTATTTAGATCAATGTGTATAGGGTTCCCCACTCCCTATTTTATTTGCGAGTGATTGAGTGTCAAAATTCATATTGAGAAAATCCACCACTTTGAAAACACGTGTTTTCAAAATTGTTTTTCTAAAACTTGGTTTCTTTTGGCATGCCCGTATAATGAAAAGAATGAATAAGGAACGACTCCTCACAGTTTTATATCATTCATCAACTTTGCTTTATGGGGCGAGAATTCGTGGTATCTACAGGAGGTATCCCCTAAATATAACAACACCAACAAACGCAATCGAGCACAAAATAAATAGCATGCATTGCATTCATTACAAAAAGTCCGTGCATTCTTGGTCAGTTCAAATTCGTCAAACATACACAAGGCCTGTCGACCTCAGAAAAATCACGTAATCACGCGAATCATTGTCACCACACCACACACCAGCTTTCATCCCAATATCTCGACCGCTAGAGCCCGATCTCAGAGGGATAGAAAAGAAAACCGAGTTCAAACCTTTCCAATTGGAATCACCGTGCACGCCAGTGATCAGAATGAGAAAAAAAAAGAGCAGTTGTTTCCAAGTCGTGGGGCTACCATGCGGGAGTCGTCACTCCCTAAAATCCAAAATCCAGGAACCAATCACCAACCCGACCTCACTCGAGATTTTCTTCTCCGACAATAACCCTAACAACTAGACCACCTTCAAGGCCAACAGTGATGGGATGAGCTTCATGAACCATGAGCTGAATTCGACTCAAGCGAGACTAGGTGTAGCATTACCACTCATGCATTTCATCAAAAAACAAAACAAAAAAACAAAAACATTCAATCAAAATCCAAAATGAGTCATTTTCGTTGTCAATACTTCATGCATCCTATACGTATGTAATTCCATATTACCACAACATAATGCACTGTAGATAGTTGCATTTGCATACTCCCATATCGAAACGATGTCTTCGGTGAAAAACTTGATTGATCGTTTGAACATAGTGTTTGAATCACTAAACTCTTGACCCGTCATTGAACTCAAGGGTCTAATCAAAATCAGCACCACAAACAAAGTGAGTAATTTGCGAAGAGCGGTATTTTCCTTGGAATTACAATTGAGTGTATTGGACGATCTACTGAGCGATGAGGGAAGGTAGAGAGAGCCAATCGAGGTAAAACCACGAGCGACATGTGCATTCCTTCAGCACGTGGAGAGGCACAATACATAGTAAGATCAATGTTGATAGCAAGATACAAACTGTGATTCATGCAAAGATCTGAGAAGTAGTAAGAAAACAATCATTGACTAACGAGAATGACGAGGCACTTAGGATCAAAAATCTCCACAAAACCAAAGAGCTTCAACTGCCCTCAACATAATCCCTTAGTGAGCCCCGTTGAGCTTTTCATGATAAACCTTTTTCTGCGAACACCACAACATGCCACCTGATATACATACTTACCTTTGCAATAGAGGAGCTCGAAGGAGCCGGAGCCATGGCCCCTCCCCACCATCTTTCATAAACACAATAAATGAAATGTTTGAAGAAATCAGTGAGTCAATGCAACTCCAAAGCCAAACGCCAAAAAAAGAACACCGAAAATGTTCAAGAAGATCGATGAGTCAATGCAACTCCAAAGCTGAAAGCCAAAATACAAAGTAAAGAATGCTTGAGAAAGTTGATAAGCCAAATGCAATTTCAAAAAACAAAAATGAGAAGAAGGTTCAAATCGTATACCAGAAGAGGCAAGACGGAGAAATCCAACCAAACGGACCAATGATGTCCCGAAACCGAAACGGGTTGTCAAAACCGCCTAATCATTCCACCCATGGCAAAGGCGAACATGCCCTCTATTGCACAAAAGCTCCACAATTCCTAAACAAATCCTCCAGTCCATGTGACATACATCAACCCTCACCCCGTTATAACCCAATAAAGACCTCTGACTCGTTAGTTGTGAGCGTTGACTGAAAGTATCAAATCTGAAACATGAATCATAAGCTTCGTACTTGTTATCAACATTTCCCGTCATACCAAAGGGACTATGAGCGAATGAGTGCGACCTTACTTCACAAGGTCCTTTGAGTGAGTGACTATTTGATTTAAGCACCAAAACATAAACAGCTAAACCCATTGCTGGTGAAAATTTGTGAGGATCGTAAAGTCCGGGACCTCAAAAAGAAATTCTCAGGAAAATACTGCTCCGAGCATCAAGAGTACATCACGACATTAGACACACGGCCATACTCACGAGAGATTGACCCACATCCCTCCATGAGAGGAAAGTGATTCACACATTCCAGTTCAACAATCACTCAGACCGAACCGAAGATGTCTTATATTCGTAAACCTCATAGTAATAGAGATAGAATCATACCTTCTCTTCAAAAAACGCATATACATTTTGCATCTCTTCTAGCAGTTAGCATTTGCATGCATCATAACCACTTCATTTTCAACATCCGACTGGTAAGAACCATGCCTAGTCTCGTGGAAGGTCGACTTCAGTTTCCCGCTATCGAAGCTTAACTCAAAATCAAAAGAAATCAAAGCCGAGGCCATCCGGAGCCATACGACGATCTTCCCGGAGCCATCCAGCGTCATCGGGCCTCATCAACACCATATCAAAACCAAACTAGAGCCATGCGAGAGCCATCCTCAAACATTGAGACCGTCCTAGAGACCTCAAGACTACACAGGAGCCATTTCATCACCGGGGTCTTGCCTACACAGTTTCGAACTACGTCAGGTCTGATCTCAATACGGAATTGAGTACGTAGGCAGCCCGCCCGGGGTGCGACCACCTCAAAGGAAAAATGCCCCTTTCTTCCTCGCTATCACCAAATAGAGCCATCTCGTAGCCCTTCCCGGAGCCATCCCGAGCTATACTGGAGCCATCATGAGGGAACCCTGACGTCATAACCGGGCCGAAGCCATCCATCCATGACCAAGAATTTATCTACCACATCAAAATACGTCAAACACAACACAGTCCACCAATCACATCAACCCACCATTCGACTCAAAATCTCAATCCAAATCGAAACCCACCAACCACCCTAGAGCCGTTGCTCATAATGGGGTCATGAATCATGTCGGAGCCCTCCGACCACACTGGAGCCACCCGACCGCACCGGAGCCATCAACGTAATCCGGAGCCATCAGTTCATACCGGAGCCATCACCACATGCCAAAGTCATCTCAAAATTTGAAACAACTCTGGAGCCATCTGCTCACACAAAAACCTACATCCACAAACAGGGAGTTTAATTCAATTAATACATTGGTTAATCACCTCACATCGCATATCATTTGCATATACCCACAAAGTTCGTTCACAATCTAATGCACATTCACAACCCACCCGCTAGGCAGCTATTACGCTACTAGTGTGGTCCCTATTTTTCCTCCACTAGGCAGCTATTACGCTACTAGTGCGAGATCGTTCATTTCATAACCTACTAGGCAGCTATTACGCTACTAGTGTGGTCCCGCCGTTTTCCTCCATAGGCAGCTATTACGCTACTAGTGCGGTCCCGACATTTTTCCTCCACTAGGCAGCTATTACGCTACTAGTGCGAGATCGTTCATTTCATAACCTACTAGGCAGCTATTACGCTACTAGTGTGGTCCCGCCGTTTTTCCTTCACTAGGCAGCTATTACGCTACTAGTGCGAGATCGTTCATTTCAACCTACTAGGCAGCTATTACGCTACTAGTGTGGTCCCGCGTTTTTCCTCACTAGGCAGCTATTACGTTACTAGCGCAAGATCGTTTCACCTCCACTGCTAGGCAGCTATTACGCTACTAGTATGGTACTCTTTCAAAGTATTATAGGCTCATCATAAGTCCTATAGCTAGATATCAAGAGGTCTAGTTGAGGCACTCCTAAGTCCTCGTACTTTCAATCGCATTCTAGGCCCGTCATAAGCCCTAGGACTGGATATCAAGAGGTCCAGTTGAGGCACTCCTAAGCCCTCGTGCACCTTAAATCAAATCGGGTTGTTGGTATTATAGGCTCGTCATAAGTCCTATAGCTAGATATCAAGAGGTCTAGTTGAGGCACTCCTAAGTCCTCGTACTTTCAATCGCATTCTAGGCCCGTCATAAGCCCTAGGACTGGATATCAAGAGGTCCAGTTGAGGCACTCCTAAGCCCTCGTGCACCTTAAATCAAATCGGGTTGTTGGTATTATAGGCTCGTCATAAGTCCTATAGCTAGATATCAAGAGGTCTAGTTGAGGCACTCCTAAGTCCTCGTACTTTCAATCGCATTCTAGGCCCGTCATAAGCCCTAGGACTGGATATCAAGAGGTCCAGTTGAGGCACTCCTAAGCCCTCGTGCACCTTAAATCAAATCGGGTTGTTGGTATTATAGGCTCGTCATAAGTCCTATAGCTAGATATCAAGAGGTCTAGTTGAGGCACTCCTAAGTCCTCGTACTTTCAATCACATTCTAGGCCCGTCATAAGCCCTAGGACTGGATATCAAGAGGTCCAGTTGAGGCACTCCTAAGCCCTCGTGCACCTTAAATAAATCGGGTTGTTGGTATTATAGGCTCGTCATAAGTCCTATAGCTAGATATCAAGAGGTTAGTTGAGGCACTCCTAAGTCCTCGTACTTTCAATCGCATTCTAGGCTCGTCATAAGCCCTAGGACTGGATATCAAGAGGTTCAGTCAAGCACTCCTAAGCCCTCGTGCACCCTAAAACCAAGTCGGATTGTTTATCCTAGGCTCATCATAAGTCCTAGGGTTAGATATCAAGAGGTCTAACTGAGGCTCATCATAAGTCCTCGTACTTTCAATCGTCTTCATACACTCACGGCCGCATCCCAATGCATCATAAACCGCAGTGAGAATTTTTGGCGTCCCGTCAACCTTGATCCAATTCTGCAAGGACTTGCAGAATTGAATCAAGGGGAGCCATCTGTAGACACCAAAAATTCTCACCCCATAAAGCAAATTTCGAAATAATAAGAGGGGTCGTCGCCTTTTTTTTTTCAAAACATATTAGCGTGCGTGCTAAGACGAAACCATCATTTTATAATCTTTTTCAAAACATTTCAGAAAAAAAACACATTTCTTCGAAAATGAATTTCCATCGACAGTCCAGTTTCAAGGTTCGTCCCCTTTTGTTTATTCACTTATTTTACTATCTTATTTGTTTTGTTTATATTCTATTTATTTTTATTCATCTATCCACTTTTTCTTATATTTATTTTATTCTGCTATTAGCATTAGTATTTTTATTTTCATTTCTATTTATACACACTCATTTTCATCTTTCAAACCCAATCCACACTTGGTTAAAGTCTGGCCTAGCCCAATTCCTTAAACCCACACTATTTTTAGCCCATGGCTTCAAAAAAGCCCACATCAAAACTCAACCCATCACCTAAACCCTAGTGCCCAGGTTCTTCGATCGGGAGCCACCAGCCGACATCCACTCTCTGTCGATGTTTTCTTCTTCAATCAAGAGCATATAGCCCGATCTCAATCTATCGTTCCCACTCCCCAGCACTCGATCCGATCGGACCGCCCAAAAAAAGAATAAGCGCCACCACTTCCTCAGAAGAAAAACCCAAACCAAATCCTCCATTCTTCAAAGCCTTCCGTCCTTCTTCATCGGTAAACCGTAACATTTTCTTCCAGACTTGCTCCCATTGCCGCCTTCGCCTTTGAATCCATAAGTCAAACTCTAAACCTCCGTGCACCGGTGAATCCTTAACCTCCATCTCCTCCCCATCTTTGACAACCGGAGGCAGAAAAGGAAGGCACCATGGCTCATTTCGGAACCCGTCTTCAACCGACCTCCCTCCACCGGCTGTAATTTGTTTCTTCCCGACACTGATAACATCTCCATCATCTTCACACCCGCCACACTGCATTTTCTTTGACACTGTCTCGCCACTTCCTCCATCGGATTGGAGCATAATAAGATGGAAATTCCATCTCGGTTCTTTCGAGAAATTATTGCCGAGGTTTACGTCTGAACGTGGGGTCTGCAATCCTGATGGATTTTGTGCTTCGATCTGGATATCTGTTGGCCTTATCTCGATTTATATGGTCAGCTGAGATAGTTGTTCGATATGTTTGTGTCTCAATTGAATGCGGTCTTGCTCGATCTCATTGCTCGACCCTGTTTGAGAGGGTCTCTTTTCTGCAGAGGAGACTTGATAACGATATTCGATCCTAAAGTGCCTCTGATTTGTTGATCTCATTGGTTATCTGTTGATTTAGTTTGAGCCGTGTTTCAATTCTGGCCATGTCGTATTTGTTCTCAGATTATTGTGCCTGAGCTAGAGATTTAGTTCAGTGTACTCCCATTTTGTTTGGCACCGAGTTCAACACTGCTACTTGATTCTGATTTTGGGACTTAATTCTGGATACTTACTGATTGATTCTCCTGAGTTTCACTAGATCTCGTTGCGCTGTTTGACCCTGAAGTAGTGATTCTTTTGGGTCCCTTTCGTGTCTGTTCTGGGTTTAAGCCGCGAGTCCGTTTCGGCTTCAACTAATATATTATCTTGACCAAGGTGGAGATGGAGGACCCTTTTCCTTCTCTCGTCTTGGGCCCTTCTTGTCGATTTTGGACTCTTGACCAGGCTGAACTTCACTGACCATGGGCTCCTATGGGATTCTGTACTTCAGTCATGTATTGATTTCTGAATACTCTACCATGTTCGCTTTAATCTGCTTGTATATTCTCTTTGAGAACTAAAGCCCATGTCGTTTGTTCCCATATCACCAACCTGTTTGACGATGTTTTGTTTACCGATGATCTATTCATTAGTTGCGTGGTTTTCCTATGACCTGATGTAGGCTGATTTATCATCGGCCCATTAGTTATGACTAGTTTTGTTTGATATTCGATGTCACTTTGCTGTGTGCAAATGACTTGATCGAATTCGCTTCTTACGCCTTTGGTTTCGTGCTTTGGCTGAGGTACCGTTGGATTCGAGCTGTATTTGTTCCACCTGGAGCGTTGGGTTAAGAAAATCGGTCTCATTGATGCACTTTGGGCTTGACATTGGCCTATTGGGTTTGGTACATCACTCTGAGATTCGGAAGGCCGGACTTGCTGATTGTTGGACTTGCATCTGTTCGGCATGGGTTTGGAAATTCTATCTTTCAGCTCTTCCTATGATTCAATCGCACTTAATATTTAATTGCTCCTTGTGCATTGATATTGGGTTTGGAAATTGATCTGAGACTAGTTTGTCCCTTTGCACTTAGATAAGAACATGAATTGAGTGATAGTTGCCCGAATGTTATGACTATTAAAATAAATCACACGTTGGTTGGTTGGTCCTTATTAACTCTCCATCTTAGAGGGAAATGATATAAATCCTTCTAGGTATGATCCCACATGACTCACAACTTCACCCCTTTGATACTACACTTCGGTTTGAGTCATAATCTAAGATGATGAATTAATTTGAGTAGCAACCCCAATGCTTGATTTATCTTACAATCTTTAGCATTTGTTGGCAGCTTGAAACTTTTTTCTATGTTCTCGGTTGGGGTGTGGGAGATGATTAGATTGCCCCCTTTCCTCCCATTGAGAGGGGCCGTATGATCCCATTGCACACACCCCAACCCATTTACATTTCGTTACTAATTATTCTCGTATCTCTTTGTTTTTGTTCTATGGCATGTACATATTGCTTGAGGAACAATTAATTGCTGGATTAAGGAGCTGGACCTTAGCTAGGACTACTGGGCTTTTCACTTCAAACACGTGTATCGGTTGGTGCACTTCTCGCTGATCCTATCAGCTCAAGTGAGGCGGCGTCGATGCGACCCCCCATAGCAGCTTTTATCTAAAAGTTTTTATTTGTATTTGTATCAATTTGTAATTCTTTTGTTGTTTTCACTTTCGGTTTCAATCTTATGATTTATTCCTTATTGTGATTTCATCCCATGACCTTTGTATTATTTTCTTGCTTTCAACCTTTGATTGACTATTGAAAGATAGTAAATAGGATAAGACTAATAATTGGTTAGTAACCCATACATTATGACTCATCTTGTTAGTTTTTGAGAGTTTCAGATTTGAATAATTCTGATTCGCTACCTAGATAGCTTTGATGATTCGTTCTTGTATATATAGTTCCTGTACTACTTCTGAAATTCATTTCATACATAAGCTTTTTAAATCCATGTCAACATGTATATAATTGTTTAGACAGATCGTGAATTCTTTTCTTACATATATTTGTTTTATTCGGATAGCTTTTAAAATCCATGTCTGCATGTATAGTTGTGCCTTGGAAATTCATCATTCCTTGTCTATGATTTTGTAAGTGTATGGACTGATCCTGTTTGGGCCCATGTAACTCTTGGCCCAAATCTAATTTTGTTCAGGTTCGGTCCATAACCAGCCAAACGGGCTGGAACAGGTGGCCCTAGAAAGCCAATCAGGTTGCCCTCTTAGTGCATTTTAGAAAAGCTCTAGGTTCGGGGTATCCTTAATGCATACGGGTCCTAGACACGGTCCATGTGAGGAATACCCGTTTCCCTTAAAATTTTCCAAATCATCCTCTAAAGTCAGCATAAAATTCACAATCAATCGATCATCCAATTCCAAATCAATTTAAAAATCAAGTGAGTCAAATTCCAGTCCAAAATCAATCCCTCTCACACTCTCATCAAACACACTCCAAAATCAATCTCTCTCACACTCTCTCATCAAACACACTTCAAAGTCAATCTCTCATACTCTCTCATCAAAACAAAGTCAATCTCTCATATTCTCTCATCAAACACACTGCAAAATCAATCCCTCTCGTACTCTCTCATCAAACACACTCCAAAATCAATCCCTCTCATACCCACTCATCAAACACAAACCAAAATCAATCCTCCCCTTACTCGCTCATGAACACCCTTCAAATCCTATCTTTCTCATGCTCCAACATCAAACACAATCCTTCTCACACTCACCCATCAAACACTCTCTATATACAATTCAAAATTCATTCCAATTCAATGTCAATTCCAACTTCAAATCATCCAATTCGAGGCCCAATTCGGGGACCAAACCAAAAGGCCCAAACTGGCCTAACTCTCAAATCCTAAATTGGACCCAAATCACGAGGCCCATTCTGGCCCAAATCTCTAGCCCATCCGGCACAACTTCCAAGGCCCAATCCGGTACATTTTTTTAGGCCCACTTCGGCCCAATTCCAAGGCCCGGTCCAAACCCATGAGTCAGAATATGGCCCACAACTCCAATTCAAATCAAAATTCATTCAACTCCAATTTAACTTCAATTTCATCCACTTCAATCTCATATCAATCCCAAATAATTCCAAACATCATAAATCTCAATCCGAAAACTCAATCTCCTTGAAGTCAAGCATCTCGAATCTCTAACCGTCTCAGCTCAACAGACTCGACCGTCTCAGTAGCTCAACAGACTCGACCGTCTTAATAGCTCAGCAGACTCGACGTCTCAGCAGCTCAGCAGACTCGACCGTCTCAGCAGCTCAACAGACTCGACCGTCTCAGCAGCTCAACAGACTCTACCGTCTCAACAGCTCAACAAACTCGAATGTCTCCGCAATTCAACAGATTCGAACATCTCAATAGACTCATCAAATTCAAACACCTCGAAAACCCTCAGCTCCTCAAAAAGCTGAACCCCTTGAAATTTGGTAATCCTTTCAAGCCCCAAATGTCTCACAGACCCGAGCGTCTCACAGACGTCATCATTTTAGGATTCGAATATCTCACAGAGTCAAGCACCTCAAACTCCAAAACAAACTCGACAATCCATCAAGCCCCACGAAATGGCCACAAACCCCATTGACCCTCAAAGACCCAAAAGGTCAAAATCCTAATTCCTTCAAAACCCCAAAACTCCCAAATCCCCAAAGGTAGTGAACTACGTAAGGTCTGATCTTAACAGGGAGTTGAGTACGTAGGCAACCCACACAGGGTGCGACCCCATTCCAAACAAAAAAACCCTTTCCCAACTCTAGGGCGATATTCATGTCTGTCAAAACGTTCAAATCCATTCTGAATCCCACAAATCCTCGACTTCTTCAACGCTCAAATCAGACTCCAAATCTTTCATTCTATGCTCATTTGAATCATCAATTCTTCTTGTTGGCGCTAGCTTGGCAGCAGAAAGCTCGCCTCATCCACTCGTTTTCTCTCATCCCGTCCTAATCCTATCCTTGGCTTTGAACTGAATCTCTCTAATAAGGTTTTGAAAGATGACAATCCCGACAATTGGAGACCGAGGTTTCCTCGGGCACCAATCCGAAGTCGTGGTCGTTGCCACTTCTAAGGGGTGTAACCCAGTACGAACCCATAATAGAATCTCTGACGCGACCAGATAAGCCCTGTCCATAGGCAACAAATTCAGAGTCGACCAACGGTTCTTAGAACCCTTCTCTTCCCTTCCTAGTTCTTTAGGTCAAACTAGGTGGCGACTCTAGTCAATTCCGCCCTTAGGGCATAAGTCCGCGTGGAGCCCATTGAGAGGGGGTGTAGTGTCCACTAACACTCCCCTTTATGCTTTCTGGGAAAGACGGACGATTTAGTAGGTATTTGAGGGATGCCATGAATAATGGGTTTTCACCCTCCACAGAATGGCATTCTAGGATTTAGGCTTCTTAGTCAGATCATATTTAGATAGACCCCCCCCCCCTCATACCGAAAAATCACCCTCCACACCGACATCTAGTGGTGGTGTGAGCCAGGAAGCTGGCCAAGGGCATAAAGGCCCGGGAATATTACCCCTGTTAGGGACCAGCTGAGAGCTCAGCCAGGAGGAAAAACAAATGTCATGAGTGCATTGGCGACAATCCACCTTCATGTGGAAGTCCAATACGAACTACCGCCGACAGTACCCCTCCCGCCACAACCCAATGAGTATAATACAACTAAGAAATATAATCCCCGAATATAGGGAAAAGGGCTACTAAGCCAACAGACTATCTAAACACTCCGCAATGAATGAATAATTCCTGCTCCTGTAACATTTATACAACCTCAATGTCATACCTCCATTGACGACCAAGCGCGTATCAATAGGCACTGCCAGAGGCGAGCGCCACTACTACAACGTCGTGGAAAGGATCACCCAAGAACATCAGGGCAAGCGGGCCGGGAGCACCAGGAACTCCGCGAGACCGTCGCCCGTAATGGGACCTTTACCCACTAGACTGTAAAAAAGAAATTATCTTAAGAACGTGGAGAAACTTTATGAGAATACCGCCCTGTTATGTTCAAACTTCAATCCTAAACTTGTGTGCACACAATACAGTGACACTAGAACCCTGTCGTGGCGGTACCTGTAGGGAGACAAAGTCCAAACGTCTATGCTATTATAAATATAATGTGAGGGAGGACTTGAATATTCTAATTACAATATGGTCAGGAAAAATTTCCTAAATCCAAATACCGTTTTATTCATGAACAATCACTCTAACAGTGCTTAAACGACCAATGCAGCAGAGAGACAAACAAGTCGGGAACCGACAACTCTACCTGCATGGTGCGCTTGCAACTGCAAGCGCTGATTTGAACAATATACTAATAATTTCGTCTACCCCGCGCACTTGCTACTGCAAGTGCTGCAAATAATTACTACTGCAGTTACCACTGCTATTATCGTACAAACGAATACTGTAAACTGCGTAGACCTATGGTACGACACCATGGCTACCAATAATCACCAAACAATTGTACACCTCTAGTATAAACTACATAACTACAATTGTTACATAAACCTCTAAGATACGAGGCCTAAACCTCTGAAGGGACCGACGAGTCCGAGTAACGCAAAAAGGGGCACACCAGCCCATAACAAATCATAACTACTAAACGAGAACGAATGCAATGACACAGGCTGAGAGCCAAGATAACATAATTTAATTATCAAAACATTCAATGGCTGAATTGGAAGTGGACGGTGAAACCTGATTCCGGGGATCAAGGGAAAACCAACCACAAATTGGGGTGAAAGGTTAGTGCAACACTGGTGCTGATCACACCAGGGTTGTATGACTCCTGAAACTCTTCACAAGTTGCCAAAATTAATTATAGTAAGGATAAACAAAACTGCACTATCCTAGTTACAAACAACTAGCAAAGGAAACTTGCTATTAACAGCTACGTGGAATATATATTAAATAATACAAATAAAACTATGAAGAGGATACGATCGTACAACGACCGCTACCATATAGTTTCCAAATATATCGTATACTCAGTACTTATGTTTATTCACTTACACTTATATTTCAAGATTTATTCTCTTATATCTTATGTCGCAATTTCATCATCATCTTAATGTAAGATGATTATTCGATTTGTTGCATTACACTATGCAACATATATTAAGAACTTTATCTTAATATTCCGTAACATTTCAGGACATATATATTGATAATTCCTAAGGTTTATATTATATCAGCCTTAGCCTATAAATTCAATTTTCTCATTAAATATTGTAACCCATATCTTCAATAAAAACTATATTATTGCCGGAAGGCACATACATCAAAATTCCTATTTCCATCAACTCCTAATACTTTTCTATTATTTCAGTATTGCCACATATTTAATAAAATATTATACATCATGCGTATAACATTTCAACCTTGTAATAAATGTAACTTATAGTTCACTAACTATATGTACGTATACGCCAACCTGTGATGAACACAAGACAGTTGGTAAAACGTAGCAGTCCACAGACGGACCAAGAGTGAAAGGAACAATTCTACCGTAATACGGACATTACCAATACCTTCGCAACAATGAACGCGAACCAACACTGAACACATGAATAATTACCACCTCTGAGCACTACCTTTACCAAGGAGTGCCATGTATGATTATGTACAATTAATAGTGATCAACGTCAAGATTAAGTTCTATATGTATTATCAATATCATACCGATTATGAAACAAGTCCTAAGTAGAAGAATGGCTACCGCCATTGGCGTCCCGCCATGTAAAGAAAATGATAAGTATCAATTTATGTTAAAGACATGTCGTTCACTACTGTGACGACTGTCAGTGATGAATGGACATGTAAGTTGAATCAATGACAACCACCTAAATCGATATCAAAACACACAAACCAAACGCTAAATAGCGTAAATTAAGCAAGTACCTAATGTACAAATAAGGGGCATAAACTCAGGAGACCGGGAACACCGACTCCAGTTACCTTTCAGGCATATTACTAACGTAACAATGTCTAAGTTAATATAATGAAGCAAGGAGCTACGGTACATACCGTAAGCATGTGAATAACAATGATGAATTACTAACAGGCGCCAAACCGCGCACTTGAGAAATAAATAACTGCAGTTACAAGTAACTAGCACTAAACAATAAGTAACAACAAAGACATTACTTACTAGGAGTATATACCAACATGTAATGTTAATCACTAATAGTGATAAATGTTCAGTCCTAATGGACAAACCTGATCTTATGAGAAGTGGCATACAAGGATTCACTATATATTTGTAAAAATAACTCATGCAGTACCATCAGTGAGAATGGTTGGAAGTGAAGAGCCAAGTGCTCAAGCAATCATGCAATCTACAATACACCCAATTAAACGGAACAGTGAACGCGTATAAATACTCAAGTATGAGAACTTACCCTACGCCGTATCGGGAAGCATAGGGAAGATATGATAATGATTAAACCTGGAGGAAATAATTATGTATATACTCATGGAGATCGAGATGGGAGAACTGACATTGCTACCTCAGCACCAATATTACGTAAACCGATTACAACCATACAGACGAATCAACGTTTAACTGGTTAGCGACCAAGTGCTACCACTAATAGGTTACTAAGGACATGAGTCCAGGGAACAAAAATAATGTCCCAACCACCTTACCACCATACTGCTAGAACATTAGAACCTACGACAAGATAACCAACATTGCGGACCAATCAACATCGGACTACAACAAGGACATCCATCGAAAGGGAGATTGACAATAGAATACTTCACCATAGTCGTGTGACGGACGCTACCAGTTTACTAAACGAGACATGGGACGACCGCACTCCGATAGGAGCATGTGGGCCTGACAGACTTATTTATAGGTTAGTCAGGTAAGTAGTAATGTATCAGTACGGTACCCCATGCATGTAGACAAGTGGTGTTAGGAACACGAGAAGTAGTCAACTCCGTACTACGGACAGTGATGCAGATTACCTCGAAGATGGACGAGAAGAGCCGCAGTTAACCAACGGGCTAGAGAAACCAAGAACCTACAACACAGAGTAGCAGACGATACACAGTGAAGACAAGGAGACCCTTCAAAGATGACGAAGCAGACGACAGACACAAGAAACCACTATATGGACGAATAATACGTAGAACCCTCATAAGGATCATGCAAGTTCTTGCAATCCAGAGGAATCTACCAAAATGTAAATAAACGCGTGACTACGCAATGATAAGAGACAAGCTAAATGCTAGCAGATACCTTAAGAAGGAATAATGGACTTGGAATGTACCACTCACATGATGATTCGCTCATCTTATCTGTTTAACTCGTTAGATATTAGCTGCTGAGAGTTTACGCCTCTGCACTCTGTAGGACTGAGTGTTTTGGTATTGCACTTGTGCAGTTATTAATCTAGTGGAAATACAGAAAGATGCAATGGATATCAACAAGAGTGTGTATCAAAGAACTACAACAGTGTATTACTCTGGAATAAAACCACCAGGAGACACGGATGACAAAATAATCTACGTGGACATGAAGGCTGGTACGTCTTGGTATTACCAAGACAAGTGCAAAGAGCACCAAGTACTAACAAGAGCCAATGTCATATTATACCTCAAGCTGAATATCAGTGGGAGAAGACACAAATGTACGCTAGTGATCCAAATAAGAGGTTACACAGTAATGAAAAGAGGGAAATCGAGCCTATGTTCATGGGTCTGCACCTCATACAGAGCGAGTGGGCCCATTAGAACGAACTTGGGAGAGAGCACAAATACGTGCCTCACCCTTTATACATATCTAAGAGCCGAAGGGGCTAGAGTCATACCTGTCTCTCTGATATAAGAATAATCTAACCACATGAGAGTTAGAGAACTCTATGAGAGTCAAGTATCCAGCGCTCCTTGTGGAGCGGCTGTCGAATACTTGTGGGGTACGGGGGCGTAACCCTTTTTAAGGGGGGTAGAGCCTCTTGGCTGTGCACATGTTTGCACTAAATTCTGTTATTTCGTATGCGGGTCATACAATAGTTTGTGGGTATGCGGGGCATACGATGTTGATTGTTGGACGTTGTTTGTGATGTGTTTGTTCATTTTGTTGGTGTTGTTTGGTACGCGGGGCGTACGTGGTTAATTTGTTGTGTGAAATGTGCACTTGTTGTATGTATCTTATGAAATACTTCTTGAAATGATGTATCTACATCCATGAATGTAGTACTGTTCCTTATGATATGCAGGATATATATTTATAGTACTTTGTAGATTGATTACACATGGTATAGTCTGGATACAAATAAATCCTTAGATATGGAATGTGGAATGACAATATGGTATGACACCTCGGGGAGGTTGTCAGGATTGGTAGAACTGATAGTAAATGATGGTGCTGATGGATCACCTATATCCATATATGTTTGAATTAACGCCACAATTGAGGGCTATGTGCGGTATTA
>CM041777.1:155146736-155189070 GCA_023374045.1 Limonium bicolor | reverse complement strand
ATATGTATACGAGTAGAGTCCAGAACGCGGGAAGTAGTCGACTCCATACTACGGTCAGCAGTAAAAGGCAAGTAAG
Source organism: Limonium bicolor (assembly GCA_023374045.1). NCBI lineage: Eukaryota > Viridiplantae > Streptophyta > Magnoliopsida > Caryophyllales > Plumbaginaceae > Limonium > Limonium bicolor. The sequence goes on along the minus strand of CM041777.1, from coordinate 155,188,994 downwards.
AGCTAAGGATTACCATGAATGGTTGGAGTAAAGGAACCCAGTTAAGTTAAAAAGGACTAAAGGAACTAGTGAGTTCATTTCAAGGAAATGTTTAAGAGTCAGGAGGTGCGAAGTGCACTAACTGAATGTAAAGACAGCTTATATGACTTAAGGATCCCCAGGGATAAACATGATAGCTGGAAAGCAGGGCAAGGCAGATGCCTAATGTGGACACAGTAAAGTGCAATGGACGGGATGAAATTCCCAGAATGAGTACCTACATTATTAGGAAATGATGACCTTCACAGAAGAAGATAATAACCAGTGAAGAACGCAAAAAGGCGTGGCTAACTGAATGTACCAATAACTGTGAACCAGATGTAAAGGCATAACTTAACAACACCCAGGAGAAATCCTTGAAGGGTGTGCGCATCAACAATTGTTGAACGAAATACATGACAGAAACGCAAGGGTTGAAATTAACACCCAGTTTAGACATAAGTTGTCAGGAGACGGACTGACAAACCTAAGGGGCATCCCATGAAAGGAAACGGAATGCAACGACCTTGTCATGGAGCCCACTACAACCTCTAAACATGTAATGTTGTACAGAGAAGTACATATGTGTGGACAGCCTACAATGAGCCCAGCTCAAGGCAAATAAGGCTTATAAGCCATAAGCAAGATATGTTATATAAATTCGATTGATTGTAGAAGTTTATGTTGTATAAGTGGATAAAGTGGTAAGCGAACCACTGCATTAAGAGTGGGGATACCTCTCGATATTGTGAGACCGCAGAAGCGGTAGTTATGTGAATCAAGTTCAAGAAATATGTAAAGGATGGACCACGTTGTTATTACCCCAGGATGATTTGAATAAAATATACGAAAAGAAGTGCTCGTACCAGTTGTGTACACAGGAAGAGTAATAAGTCTGATAGCAATCACCATAGGTGTGTGAAGCTAAATGTGTAGCGAACAACGCTCAAGAAACGTAAAGGCTCAAGAAAAATAGTAGTATATTCGAAAAATCAGCCAAATAAATGGCCAGATAAACCCAGCGTAATAGCGGAAGCTAATATAATAGCGGATGCAGTATAAGTTGATGTTGTATAATGAGTAAGAATATGGTGCGCAATAAGCGACCGTTGTGTGAGTATTGTTAGATGATAAAATGGGGAGTGAGCAGAGTTATGAGTTAAACCCGGTGGAGGCACGACAGTAAATGATAGCAAACGAACCGAGCAGTAAGCCGGTGACAAGTATTATGTGATAAGAATTTCGGTAAAACACAGTGTAAATTCCTATCGCAATCGCATGAGAGATTTACTGTCAAGAGTTTACGCCTCTGCACTCTGTATGACTGAGTGTTTTGGTATTGCACTTGCGCAGTAATGATCAAGTGGGATAGCTAGGAATCAGAAGCATGGTAATTGTGGAGGAATAAGGTTATAATGGCCGATGCATAGGTAATGCAAGGCCGCAGGAATGAAAGAATACATGTGCAAAACCAAAGGTGGAGACGTGATTAACAGTAAGTGACTACAGTAACACTAAATATCAAATCTCAGTATGAGATATACCCCAGGTGTGGGAAATAACTGAGAGAGCACTACACATTAGGTAGTAGCTCAATCTCAACCGACAGTAAGTCGGTAGAAGCAAGTCAATCATTGTGAATTACATAGTAGTTTACGCTGTAAGCTATTGGAGAAGTGGATGGAAAGTTTTGAAACTCACCGAATTCGCTTAGGGTAAGAGATACCATGCGTCTGTTGAGAAACCAGTATTACCAAGATAAGGGTAATACATTGGAGATGTACAATACAGTAACAGTAACGAATGGGGCAAACTAGCTCTATAATTATCAGGGTTGCGCAACAGAGGCCATGCGTTAGGTACCGGGTATACATTGTGAATATGAATGGATGGCTAGTTATCAATGCCTAAAAGCCTCACAGGCCAGGACCGAAACCGGTTATGAGTTACAACTCCAATGCGAATTCTTGGTTTAGGGACTAAATCGCCAATATGGTTAAGATCCTCTAATCAAATCCATTGTGTAATAGACCGCGTGGAAGTCAAAACACTCCACGACGGCAGAACATTTTAAGCCAAGGTTTAGTGATTGATTACGTGGGCGTAATCCCTTTAAGGGGGGTAGAGCGTAAAGCCGCTTAGTGTTTTACCGTACAAGTGTACGTGAACGGGTTGTGCATAGCACAAAAATGATTGTTATGATGGTTGGCGCGTGTGTTATATAAACATACGCATTTATTGTGGGTAAATTGTGGTAATTGCGCACAGAAGAGGCGAATACCATTGTGGGAAGTGTGTTTATTTTGTTAACAGTGGTGTGTGAGAGTACAAGTGGAAGGGAGTAAAGAAACTCCCGGGGATCTAAAACCCCGATGGTGCATAAATGTAAGCCATGTATTGTATTTTGATAAAAAAATATATGTATATATATACAGTGTTGTGATTTATGAAGGGATATGAGACCGACATAGAACCTAGTGAGAATTAAATTCCCTAGGTAACTTGAATTAAGTTGGATTTGGGTGATGATTGATAGACGGAGTTCTATCCCTTGGAGATGTAATGATTATGACTAGAAGGATTGAAAGATAGAAAATGGAATATGCTTGAATTAGTTGTTGGTTGAAAAAGAAGTGGGAGGTGAAACTTGATTATCATGAGATCAAGGGAAGCCGAACACAAATTGGGGTGGAAAGATAGTTCAACACTGATGCTGATCACATCAGGGTTGGATGACTCTTGAAGCTCCCTGTAAGTGGTCACAAACAACCATGTTAAGAAAAATACAAGGAGCATAAACTGGACTTGGAGTTGTGTTGTGTTTTCAAAAAGGATTTTCAATGAGTATTTCCAAAACAGACGAGTAATATTTGAATAAAGGATTCTCTTATATACTTAACCTAGTAAAGAATATTTTTGTAGTACTTGCTCACGAGCTGAGGACGTATGAGCCTTTGTCTTCGGACCGGTGACATGAGAAGTATATATGTTAAAAATTAAGTGAATGTTTTGACCTCCCAAAGGAACGGGGACCAGAAGGTGTCCATCACGACCGGGTTCTGCGGGATCACAGTGTATATGTACTCAACGTGGGATTCGAACCCATGGAGAGATGGAAAAGGTATTTCTGTTTGATATACATGCTATGACATGTTGTTTGGTATGTGTGATAAAGGTTATTTTGACTTTGATCTCCTAAAGTGTATGCTATCAAGACCTATGAGTCTAAATGTGTTGTGTTACATAGACCTATGTGTCTAAATGTGGTTATGTCACCCAGACCTAAGAGTCTGAGGGATATTATGTAAGTGCAAATGTGGTGAAGGTACCCGGACCATTAAGTCCGAGGTTACCATGTGAGTATGATATTTTATGTATAATGTGGATAGGTTGCCCGGACCATTAAGTCCGAGGTTGGATGTAAAGGGTGGTTGGTAATGGAAGTTTTATGGCTATAAGTAATTCCCGTATTCTAATCCAATGATGCGAGGAAATGTGAACTTCGAGGACGAAGTTCTTTTAAGGGGGGTAGATTGAAATACCCCAAATCTTGGTATGTTGTTTAAATGTTAAAATAAGGTATCTAAAGGCTAAAAAGTGCCTTAGGAACATCAGTGCATAGTTTAAACCATAGTTAAAACAATAAAACACTGAGACACGGTTCGAGCAAAAACATGCTCTAAGCTTGGAGTAAACTTGGTTAGGACCCAAAGAGCCTACCAAGATTTGATAATATTAATTATGATTTTATAAGGCTAATTAAGTCCTTAGGAAACCCTGGTGGACAATGAAACCAAACAAAACATAAATAAATACCTTAAGGTCAATATGGGCTAGAATGTGCTCTAAGCTTGGGATAAATTTGTATAAGACCTAATGGTCATACCTATACCTTATAAATATGTTAATGAACATATTAAATCAATTACCAAAGAAAAACAAGCTTGAAAACAAGTTAAAACACATAATGTGCTTTAAGGAGTCTTAAAGCACGTTTTTGAAAAATTGTCTTGTAAATGAGTTTTGAATGGCTAAATGTCCATCATTACTCTTTAATTAACATGTGTACTATATAGTATCACATTTGGGTGGCTATATCAATGGGAAATCAAAAATTTCACTTCTATGTGCCTTGTTTTGTGAATAGTGATTTTTATAAGCTAGTTTGTAACATATAATGTTATAAGTAATTAAATTGACAAATAAGGACTAAAGTACCCTTCTAACTAAATGGGGGCCGGTTTTTCAAGGTGTGAGTCACCAACTTGTAAAAGAAATCAAATAAGTAAAGTAAAGCTTAAAGTAAAGTACTATTTTTGCTTTATACATAAATATCTTAACAAAGGCAAACTTATCTCCTCATTCTCTTCTTTCCTTTCATTTCCCACGGTGGCCATCTTCTTCCTCCTCTCTCCATCGGTTTCCAACAGAACCATATCATTCTTCATCCTTCTTCACTTGTAACTTATGACTCCATGCTCCGAATTTAATTCCGAGACTACCGTTCTCTTAGTTGGAGCAAGCTCTACAACATTGTCTTTTCAAATCATCAAAACCACCATTTCGGTGCCAAGGAGAACTTCCATGGAAGGAGCTTGAGCTAATATTTTTATGCCTTGTTGATCACCTTTGCTTCAAGGTAAGGAAAAACCAAAGAAAACTCCATTTCCTTCATTTTTGGTGTTGACCGAAAATGCACCTTGTAATGGTGTCTTCTCTTGTCTTGTTTTAGCTTCATTTAAATCTTCCAAGGGCTAGGAGGAGTCCTCTCTTGATACTCATTCAAGCTCTCTTTCCATTCAAAGGTAAAACAATTACCTTGATGTGTTAAAACAATATATGTAATTAGGGTTTACAATGAGATGGAGCTTAAAGCTTGAAAACTCATTATGATGTTTGTATATTGTTAAGTAGTTGACAAGGAGTGAAATGCCTTACCGGTTTTAAGAGGAAACAAGAAAGAAGTTTGAGTGGAAAAGAGGTAAATATGCTATCTCAATGTGGTTTAATGCCTTAGGAGAAATGAGCTTATAATGCTTGCTAAAACTACCTAAAGAGCAAATGGTGAATGACTTAGTAAGGTGTTCTCAAGGAGATTAGTAAAGGAACATATGTCTTGGTGTGTGTAATTGCAGGTCAAAGGCTTATGTATTGTGGAAATTCAGTGTTTAAGGATTATGCAATTTAAGGGCCTAAGAGCCATGTTATTTAAGGGCCTAAGTGCCAAGCAAGTTTAATTGTGCACTATATTGTGATGTAGTGTAAATTTGGTGAAGTTTTGTGAGTGATAGTGTTCTTGATGGAATTAGGTGTTCTTGAGTGTTTAATGGTGAAAACTATGAGTTTTGGAATGATGATGTGCTAAGAGAACCCATGGCGAAATTTGTAAAATGTATAAGGAATTCTAAGTGCTTAAATGAACTTGGGTGAACTAGGAATTGTTAGGAATGGATACATGCTTCACTAAGGAAGAACACATGCATTAAGGTGTTCTAAGGTGCTATAAGGATTTAGGCATTGTCTTGGAAGTTCTAGGAATTCAATATGTGTTTTTGAGAATGTACTAAAGTCTTGGAGAAGTTTGTTTAAGGTTTAGGTTATGTGATGTGCAAGGTGGGAATAATGTATAGATAAGGTTTTGAGAAAGGAACTTTAAGGAGTTGTGAAAAAGAAGATTTGGTTAGTAAGAGAAGATGCTTGGGAGATGATGTTATGATGGTGAGGAAACACTTTGGTATAGAGGTTATTATGGATGAAACACCACTTAAGAAACTAGGAGAAAACATTGTAAGTGTTAGAAATTTTGTGAAGATATAAGTAAAGGTTTAAGGAATTAGAAAAAGAGTTTTGTGAGTGTTTAAGGATATCTTAAGGTGTGTTTGAAGTGCTCAAATGAGGTTAGGATGTACTAGGTCATATGGGGTGAAGTTTGGAGTTGAGTGTAAAAAGGAAAACAAAGATTTGGGGCAGACCGGACTTGCGACCGGACTTGCAAGTTCGGTCGGGCCCAGTTTACCCTGCGAGAATTAGCTTCTGGAATGGACCGGACATAGGACCGGACTTGGCAAGTCCGGTCGGGCTAAATTTCCAAAGGGAAGAAACTCTCGGGAAAAGACCGAACATGCGACCGGACTTACAAGGTCGGCCGGAGTAGAAAATTTTGGCGGAAATATGTTCTGGAATCGACCGGACATGGACAAGTCCGGTCGGTAAGTCCGGTCGGACCAAAAACATGGGTTAAGGTTATGAAATGATATGTAATGATGGGGATTGATTAGTAATGATGTTATAAAGTTGTTAAGGACATGTTAGGTGAGTTTTAATGACAATTAAGTGGGTGAAAAGTGGTATTGAAATGTAAAAGTAAAACAAATTAAAAAGTGAAGATATGTAACTAAGTTAACGGCAAAAAGTTATAAGCATTAGACATTAAATAATCATGCTACCCCGATGTTAATAAAAGTACATGTAATGTTATCAGTTGTTCGAGAATTGCTCGAGGAACATAGGTGGACGTGGTAAAGTGGACTCCGGTGACAGGTATGGTTTTCTTGCAACCTGTGTCCTACCGGATTACACCGGCTTGTATGCCAATATGTTTTTCTGAGTGTTTGCCACCTTGTAAGATTAAAACATGTAATGAGTTTATAGTAATTCATTTACGTGGCGAATTTGGCCTCCGATACCATTTAACCTCAAGTATGTGTTAAACCTTAGCTAACCAAAACTAGGAACACATGAGTGATCGGTATTCGGAGTTGACGGCCCAAACCTTGGGAACGTGCTAACCACGGCTATGTGTGAGTTAGTTGGATATTGTTGTTGTATGCAAGTGTGTGAACCTCCCTTGTGTGCTTAACTCGGTTATGATACCGTATGTGTGGATGTGGTAGGCTCCATAATGGATCTCTAACTACTTATTTATAAGTGTATATGTACTAATGGGGGGGTGAGGAGTCCGGTTGTTCCGGCCACGCGTGTGATGGACGGGAGTCGATGTCATATCCGGTTCGGCTCTCTTGGTGTATGTATAGGTGGTATTCCAATTTGGTTTCTACCTTCCCTTAGCTTATCCAAAGCTAATTACTGACTCACGTCGGGCCACAGGGGCATACGTATGTTATTTCGGTGTGCTTGGGATTACTATATCCGACACACCTTGGGAATAAGTTAACCGTTCGATATAACTGGACGGTAACGAGGTTGGTAACGAGCTTAGCATGAGATTGACAATAATCTCTAGGCTCACTATATACTAACTATGGTGGAAGGTTCCTTGTGTGAACCGATCTTATGGTGTTTTGTGTTAATATTGTGCTAGGCAATTTCCCTTGCTATGCTATGGTATGTATACGTTAGGTGTTTAAAATGAATGCGATGTTATCATATGTACGCAGAAACAAGAAAGGTTTTGTTATGTTTTGTTATGTGAGGAATGAGATATGTTGTAGGATATGGAGTGTGTGGATCATGGAAATGAAACCCAGTTTGTGACAAGAGGCGTTTAAGGATAACCCGATTAATGGGTACATGTCGTTCGTTAAGGAAGTAGCTCCGTTTTAGAGGAGAGCCACTCTAGGGTTTAAGGAATCATTGGATGGTTGGTTAAGTGTGGATGTGTTGGTTATAGGTTGAGCCCACTGAGGCGAAATATTATGTGTTGTATGTTTATGGCTTGTATGCATGACTTAAATATAATCAACTGCATGCTAAGATGACAATTAGTTGTGCGTGGCCCGGTAGCATGTGGGCTGCGGGATTACCATACCAGCAAAGGTGCTGAGCCCCTTGGGGGCCACCCTTTCTCTCCTTTTCTATTTCAGGTACAAGGAGCTGGAAGCCGTTCGAGAGTAGGACGGGGTAGATGTTTATACATGGGTAGCCATTTGAATGGCGTAAGCATTGTAAGCGTAGTAAGACCGAAATTATTATCGGCATTAGTTTGTAAATACTCGGTACAGTGGGAATGTATGTATATAATAAATGTTGAAAATGGAATGAGGATTGTATTGTGTAGTTGCTCGGGAATCTAGTCCATCAGACCGATACAAATGTATATGTATTAGCCTTGTTAGCCACGTGGGTGGTTAACGGCGTGTAACACCATTGAATTAAGTAATGTGATGAGTTGAGATTTCCGCTGCAGTTGATGTTAAGTGTACGGTGGTGGTTGGGGTGTTACAAAAAGTGGTATCAGAGCGAAGTATCGCTCTGATGACTGAATTACCGAGCTTAGGAAGTACCGAGTTAGGATTTAAGTACTTTGGGTTAAGGGTTGAGTGATAGCGTGAGAGATACGCTAGTAAGGAACTACCAGTGAATACTGGAAACCTACTATATCCATCCCACCCTCCACAATCCCTGTTATATAACTTGGGAAACAACGCCAGAGAGATGGAAGTCCACTCTCATACTCGGGAATACCCGATCTGGCTGTTATTAAATACCTTTAGGGTACGGAGAACCTGTCATACGGTAGATCCCGAAAACTGGGAATCCCGGAGACGGTTCCCATCTAAACAGTGTTAACCGCATTTCATAGCGAAGAGTGAAGGAATTTGTGTATGGGAGAATAGAGTTTCCGGCAACCTGGGTCGACATGCAGAGCAGTCGAGAATAACCAGCTTGCAACACACTAATCGTGCAACAGGCAAGAAGTGGATTGATGAAACCCGAGACAACTGTCTACGGAACCACAGTTATTAAGGGATACACCAACGGTATACCAACTGACAAAGGAACTACAACGTAGTGCCCAAACAAGAGACAAGTCTCAGCAACCACGACAATGCGTGGAACGGGCTACCAAGAGGAAACAATACAAAAAAAATAGGGACTCCTAGAATGGGAAACACCCTAGTTAATAATTATCATGCGAAGACCGTGAGAAGTCACCTAGAGGAGTTATTATCAAGACAGTAAGATCAGTGAGGGCCAACAAGGCCGCCGATGACAATATGGGTAAAAACAATACCACAACCGGTATGCGTTAAACCGATAGCCAGTTAGTATGGCGCACTTGCCATAGCAAGTGCTGCTATAACATGGTTGTTCGGGAAATTTATAACCACTACAAGTACTTAGTAAAGTACTAGAAAGTTGAATGTGATCGTTATAGCAGTGGAAGGGCCTGTTAGCCTAACCTCTGTAATTGGAAGTACACCAGTCAGCAAGAAGCTAGACTTGGCTAAGGTAAGAAGATGTTGTGAAACCATGAAAATTTTCTTTCAAACCCAAATTTATTCAAACCCTTTCTTTTCAAAACCAGATTTTCTTTCAAACCAACACTTCTTTCCAACCTTATTTTAGACCAAACCAGTAAGACCAAGGACAGTTGACAAGGATACAACAGTGGATGAACTTTCCCTCGATTAAGTTCGGGAAGCAAGGAATGAATATTGTCACCGGACAATATAAGGGAGTTGACAACAGAATACTTCACCTAGGCGTGTGACGGACACTACGAGTGTACCAACTGTGTTGTGGGACGACCGCACTCCGGTAGGAGCATGTGGGCCTGACAGACCTACTTATAGGTTGGTTGGGTAAGTAGCAATGTATCAATATGATACCCCATATATGTATACGAGTAGAGTCCAGAACGCGGGAAGTAGTCGACTCCATACTACGGTCAGCAGTAAAAGGCAAGTAAGAGCTAAGGATTACCATGAATGGTTGGAGTAAAGGAACCCAGTTAAGTTAAAAAGGACTAAAGGAACTAGTGAGTTCATTTCAAGGAAATGTTTAAGAGTCAGGAGGTGCGAAGTGCACTAACTGAATGTAAAGACAGCTTATATGACTTAAGGATCCCCTAAAGTACATGGCCTTATTACAAACATTAGCTTATAAAATAAATTACACATAAATGCCAAAAAATGCATTAAACTCTTGGCCTTACCACCATCTTTTCCATATTTACCAATTTTCCACATAATGTCTTAAATTTGACAATTATGTTAATTAATTAGTTATAAAATTTACTAAAACATTCCTTAATCACCTAAGGTCAAAATAAGACCTATAAACCCTGTTCACTCACGGCACAAATTATACACATATGTATAATTACATATTAATATACCAAGTGAAGGTTTAAGTGATTTATACCTTGTGTTTTCCTATTTTAGGCCTTGTTTGGCCATGGCTGTTTGGAGATAAGTTTTCCACAGCATTATTTACATGTTTTTAAACAGCAATTAAGGCATGATTAGTCTCCAAGCAAGATCTAACCATAAGAAGTGTTTAATGTAAATTTTCAAGGTAAATTTTACCTTAGAATACCAAGGCAAAAAAGGTTGTCTTCGGCCTGCTTTTACAGTAGGAAAAGAGCATCAAAAGAGCTGCTAAAACCAAGCTTTAAACTGGTATAACTCAGATTAGAAGATGGCTAATTTTTACCTTGTTTAAAATGCCTAAAATGGTGTTTTTGGCTTGGATCTGGCTATACCTTGAAGCTCTTGATATACCAACTGAATAAGTATGTTAAGAAGAATATTATAAGCCTAGGAACAAAATTTCACAACCGGATTTGAAGAGAATCAAAAGATAAGTGCTTAAAGCACATTTTTATACCTTAAGAACAAGATTAGATTTCTCCACCTTCTTCCCTTGTTACAGCCAAGATTCACCCTTCTTTTAACCTCCAAAACAACCTAGAAACATTTATGTAAATGGTTGATGCTTTGCTCCATGGAAAGAGGAAAGAATTGTGAAGAGAATGAACATAAAATGACTTAATAAGCTTACCTATGTCAATTGTTGTTCTCCTCTGTATTTGGTATGTTCTCCACGGTTTAGAGAAGCAAAAGAGAGGATGAATAAGGTTGGTGTCGGCTGGGAATGAAGGTAATGAAGAAAAGTAGCTTAAATTGTCTTAAAACACATTTTTGCTTTGTTTAATGTTTTGTAATGCCTAATGACTCACCATGTATGATTGGCATCGATTATTGGAGGGGAAAGGATGTCTCTCACACTTTTTTTGGAGACTTAATCAACCAAGGAGCCAAAAGTGTGATTTTTTAGATTATTGTATTAGAAAGGTAAAAGTAGTTCCCTTAAATCATGGAATGGTGTTGGAAACTTGTCCCTTGTGGTTGCAAGTGGTGAATTCAGCATGGGAGAGGGCCCCTTGTGGCCGGCCAACATAGACAAGACCAAGGGATGTGTTGAATTGTAATTTGATTAAGTAATTAAATGTTAATTTCGGGTACTATTCATTATTAAATGCCTATTTATTATTATTTTTGAAAACTTTGAATTAGGCATGAAAATATGATATAATAGGATATATTAGCATATTTAAAGGTAATTATAACCTTTAAGCCCATTAAAAACCAATTTATAAGGCAATTACACAAAAACGTGCTTTAAGGTGTTTTAGTGCACATTTTGTGTCACAAGGTGTTTCTAAGCTTGGTTTTCTTTGAGAACAGTTTTATTGTGTTACTTACTTGATATTTGTTCTTAGGAATCCAATTTTATATAAAATAGAGGTCATTAGACCTTTAAGGTTTCCTTAGAGCACATTTTTGCCCTACTTGACCTTGAAGCATGTAAATGCTTGTTCTTTGTGTTGAAGTGTTGTCCAACAATTGTAATATGTTTATTTATGTGTTAATAAGCTTAGGATAAAGTTTTAGGTCCTAAGAAGTTAATTTGGGTTTTCATTTACCCTAAACAGTCAAAGGGTGCAATATCTTCCTGTTTGTTGACCACTGTTGTTCTCAATTAACTTTTAAGGCGTGTTTAGGCCTTAATTAATGTGATTAGAAGTTTAATCCATATTTTATTAGTTTGGGGTATTTCATGGTATGTGAAGAGCAATAAATAACTTGAATGAGTGATTCCCCAATAGTAACCTATAATTAAGGTGTCCCAAGTGTCGATTAGTTAAGGGACTCATAAACCAAACAACCTTCTGTTCTTATTGATTTATAGTTCCAGGTTTAACATTATTCTCTCACAAGAATTTGGGCTTGTTTTGTTAATTAGATCCTTTGCTAGGCCCATTTCGCTTAATTTGGAATGATTTAGGATTCAGCCCCGAGAGTGGCCCAACTCTCTTTGGATTGTTTAAGTGGGCTTTTGGGGTTCATAGACTTGGGCTCAGTAGGTTGGCCCAAGACCGTGTTACGTATATGTTGTGTAATTAAACCCTTAAGTTAATAGTGACTATTTAATTACACACCGATTAAACCTAAGGTTTAACATAATATATATTCTACTTATTATAACTATCACATGGAATGTTATTTCCTCATCTTTTAATGTATTATATACATATATATATATATATATATATTATATAATATAGATATATATATATATTATATATATCTTTATGTATTAAGATTTATCCAACATTTTTAGGAAATTTTATTGTATTTAATTATGTTTAATAACTTTTAGGCATAACCACAACCGATATACGGTTTAAAAAATAAAGTGTTTCCCTTTATTTATTTAATATAAGTATACCTGTATTAGAATTTAATTAAGACATCCCCTATGTAACTTATTATATTAAAACTATCTTTATTACTTCAACATTTATCGGCATTCCATGTACGTTTTATAAGGTATTTCTTTTACTACACCTTAGGATACTAGCTCTTATAATATTTAGTTATATAAGCGTTAATTTATTAGCTCCTTGTTTTATCCTAAGTTACTACTTTATTTCCTTTCTATATATATATATATATATATATTTTCCTTAGTTTTAATTAAAAATATCAACTCCCATATAATATAGTAAATAAAACGTAAAATAATTAAATTCCTTGATTTAACATAAGTTCCTATTTTAATTCTCCCATATAAGCATATATACATATATGTAAATAATTTCATTTCTCTTAAAAGCTAATACCCAAGCATTTATAAACTTACTGTTATAAAATGTTAATTTAGTTTCCCTTATTTTTCCCAGCTTAAAAAGTTTATTAACAAACCATACTTTAATTTTTGGTTACATTAAAAACCATATATTATAAGTTATTCTTATGAAAAACTCATAAACACAATTTTTAAACCCATTTACCATTGCCCAAAAATTCCCAAATTAAATATATAGTAGCTATAACATTTTAGACATATTATAAAATTTTTATTTCATAAAAATATCTTCTTAAATTAACCAAATAATTCCAGAAAACCCGTAACTTGCAAAAATCATAACTTACGTTTAAAAACTCCAAAACCATAATAATTTACATCAAAATAAACTAGATTTTATAAGGAATCTATGGTTAAAATTTCCAGTCAAAACACATTCGGGAAGGTATTTGAATTAATTCAACAAGTTAGGGTTAATTACTGGAATTTATAAAAAACTTAATACACTTAAATCTGAAACGTTTTAATCTCGGCCGTCCGTTTCTTTTAACTATGATCGGACGGCCCGAGATTTCCGAGTTCATCAGCGAAAGGGGAAAACTGGTCGAGTACTAATCTGTCGATTTCTCCTAATACACATAACGAAATTGAGTGATTCTTGTTTCTATGGTTTTGAAATTCAATTCCGGTTCTAATGATACAAAATTCGCTAGCTAACATGCAGTTCATCGGTTTTCGATTTCGGTTTTGAAGTTAGGGTTCATATGGGTTTCCGAATTCGAATCTCACAAATTCACTCAACCTAATGCGTAATTGACGCAATTGGAACATGGTTTTGACCGATAATGTAATATAAATTAGCAAGGTTGAAGGAATTTGAAGAAAACTTACCGGAATTGCTCGAATCGAAAGGATTCGATTTTGGTTTCTGGAAAATTTCCCCCTTTACAACCCGATTGAGTTGCCAACTTTGCAACGCTATAATTTTCAGTATAGATCGAGTTAGAACTAGTTCTTGGGCTTAATCTAAAGAGGAAACTTAACTCTACACAATGATAGCAAGAACTCACCCTAACTTGAACTACACAGAAAGAAATCGGAGCTGAAAGTTACGAGTTTATACCTTGTGTTTTCGGGAAAAATCTATGATTTTATGTGGTGACGAATCCGAAACTTTAGACACCTCGCTATTCCAAACGGTTGGGAATTGGCTTTGGTCATCAACATGAAAGTTGTAGAGGGATTAGAGCTCTTCAAAACGAGCTAAAGAACATAAAATTTGGTTGAGAAACGAAGAAGTTATGGCGAGACGAAGTTACCTGAAATCGAAGGAAAACTAGAATCTACAGTTTCGGTTTCGCAAGGTGGCTACTTTGGATCGAATTTCCAATTGATTTAGGACGAACTAGGTTTAGTGTGAGTTATGGTTGTAAAGAGGAAGTGTAGGAGAAGACAACAAAGAAGACGACACTCAAAAATTCCAAAAGATGAGAAAATTATGAAGGTCACAAGTTAGGGCAAAAACTGGTTACGGTTTCCGGAAAAATAGGGGATAAAATCGGCTAAGTACTGGGGCGCGTATCCCGAGGCGCGCGGTGAGTCAGCAAACTTGCCACATCAGCATTTTTTCAAAATTTTGGCTCTAAACTTCATTTGATCATAACTTTGGCTAGGATGATCCGTTTTTGACGTTCTTTTTATCGATCTTCATGGTTTTCCATAACCTATTTATTGGTATAGGTTTCATGGGCTGGTTTGACCATTCTCAAAAAGTCAACCCTAGCAAGGCTTGAGAAGCTTTAAGGGTTCTAGAATTTTATATTGACTTTTATGTTTCAAAACAATGTTCCAACTCTTTCTAAAATCTTTATAATATACTTGGAGTGTTTATAAATTTTTCCAAGATTTATTGACTTATAAATCTTATTATTAAATTCATAATACTATATAATAATATATGGTAATCCAATATTTAATCGTTTTCTTTAGGATTAAATGGGAGAAATCCCATGATTTAATTTTCATAACTCCATAAAGGATATAATAATTTATTATTCACCATCCCATACTATAATATAATAATTAATGGTATTATTACGGTTTTAATAAAAGAAATCCCATTAATTTAGGGGTATTTCAATCGCATTTTGCCAAGGTAGCCTATACTTCAATTTCTGTTCTTTTGATAAGACTATCGTCGGGCATTAGGATCATTCTCCTCCATAAGCTCCTCTTCGTCATCCGAGACGTCATCCAACGAAACACCACTCAGATCTGAAAACCCTTGGAAAACCTCGTGCCTGTAATAACAGACTTGAAAGTCGAAACCGGTACTCGCACTTGGCAACAAGGAGATCCATGTGACACATCTTGAAGTTCCAAATCGGTGGCAAACTCCCCATAACTTTTAGGCTTCTTTGCAGATTTATGAATCAACACTTGTTCCATCATAGGTGCGGTGACAAACCAAACCAAATTACGGAAACATAGAGAGAAACTCTAGCAATAGGACAACAACACAAGAAAACTGAGCAGAAACCAAAAACCAATGGTCACGAGATGCGGCCTTCGGAACCAGCCATAAAGTATACAAGTTAGAAAGAAATTACCGAAGAGTGTGAGGAAGAAACAAATCTCATGGCGGCACCATTATTCAAAATATGGGGATACATTACATATATTTTGACATGCCAAGAAAAGCTTTGATGAAATCCTAGGCCATTGTGAAATGGAACACACAATTGCTCGCTAATTCATATGCCAATACTAGCTCGAACTTAATGTGGAGAATCTTTTAGCGTCGATATAAAGTATGTGTTTAAAACTCTATATTTGTTATAAAATTGAGAGATGAGTGTGGGAGAGTATAGGAGACAAAGAAGGAGGAAATATGCACAATATCATTTATATTTCTTGCATTCCATATCACGTCCTTGTATAATACAAGATAGCATCATTTACCGATCCTTTGAGCGACCCATTACTAAGGTGGGAATACATAAATCTAAGGTCTTTGACGCATACACAAACAAAGAGTCTAGTGGAGGTTTCAAGAGTTACACCAACGAAGGGTCTCGGTAGACCAAAAGACATGGGGATGTATATCCACTAAATAAGGTGATTTACAATACTCCCCCTTGGATGTACATCCTATTATACTGCCTTATTAAAAATCTTGCCAGAAAAAACCCATTGGGACAAAAACCATGGTCAATGAAAAGAGTACAGTTTAAAATGTCTCTCTCCCCCTCAATTTAACAAAATGTCTCTTCAATGTCACACACCAATTAAAATTCTTGTAGAAAGTGACTTGGTAAATAAATAAGCTAGATTCTCAACGGGCCGAATCTTATTGGGATACTATAGTATGGTTACTGGTTATACTAATACGGCCCATATCTTGGCCCAACACTCTATATAGGATAGCCCAGTTCCGTCACTTGTATATAGTCTCTAGTTCATTAGGTTTAGTGTACTGTAGCTCATACTCTTCCGCGATACTACTTCTTCCTCTCTGTACACATTCTTCTTCTCTGAAATAAACAAGCTTCTTGAATTGTTACCCTCATTCTTAATCGTGCTAACATGGTATCAGAGCGATAGCTCGATTAAACTACATTCATACAAAAATGGCGGATAACGATGATGAGAAAAAAGACGAGGAAGAAAGCGTTCAGAACGAAGAAACTGAGAATGAGTCAGGCGAGAAAGAAAACCTAAATTTACGAGATCAAGATCTGAACGATCCATTGTTTCTACATCCAGCCGACACCACTTCACTTGTTTTCGGAACCAAACTCAAGGGCGGCCATGGTTTCGATCAATGGAAAAGGACGGCCACAATAATCTTGAAAGCGAAGAACAAGTTTGGGCTCGTCAATGGTCAAATCGTTGAGCCGGATAAATCCTCTGAGCGCTACCCGATGTGGGAAAGAAGTAACAATGCTGTGATGGCATGGATATTGAATTCAGTCGAGAAAGAAATTGCAGAGAGTATAGTCTACTGCAACAACGCTCAAAAAATGTGGGAGAAACTTTGCAAGAGGTATGACCTTATTAACGGACCTGAAATCTTTTCTTTGCAAAAAGAGATAAGTGCTCTCCAGCAGAATCAAGATTCGGTAAGCACTTACTTTACCAGATTGCAAAAACTTTGGGATCGTCTGAATGGATCAAGAAAAATATTGAGTTGCACTTGCGGAGCGGCCGATGACATAGACAGACGCGAACAACAAGACCGTTTGATGAAATTTTTAGATGGTTTAAATGATGATTTCAAACAAGCAAGGGGGGTTATACTATTGATGACTCCACTACCAGATCTGGAGCAGGCGTACTGCTTAGTTGCCCAAGACGAGAAGCAGCGGAAAAATTCAGAGACTCGAAGCGATGATAACGGTGAGAACAGTCATCTTAGCGAATAAATCAACACCACCTAGGAAACCTTCAGGAAGAAACTCAACCAAAAAATCATCCACCAACAACTCCAATCCATCGACCAGTGGAAGAAAACCCTCACCCAAATGCACTAATTGCGCTAAACTGGGGCACACACGGTCACAATGTTGGTGGATCATTGGTTTTCCAGAAGGTGAAAATGAGAAAGGCTTCACCCAACATGCAGCAGGGTCGGTGGTTGACCAGCAAGCAAAGAGTAACCAACATCAAAAGGATGAGTCTCATGAATCTTCACCAGTTGCTGGGCTAACGTTGGAGCAGGTCGACCAAATTGCAAAGTATATCCAACAGAAAAACAATAATCATGTGAAACAAGCAGCAAACTCCTTCGGGAGATGTTCTGGTAACTGTATCTCTGCTCATCTCCTAAACCTTAAAACTAGTAATGACTGTTTAACTGAAGCTTTAAATACAAGTTGGATATTTGATTCTGGTGCTTCGGAACATGTTACAGGAAATAGAAGTATGATGCGTGAATTTATACCTCTATCTGAATATAAAGAACTGATATTGCCTGATGGAGAAAAATGTAAAGTTGATTGTTTTGGTAGTGTTATTCTGTGTGAAGGTTTTGCTTTACCTGAAGTATTGTTTGTGCCCACGTTTACTTTTAATTTGATTTCTGTGAGCAAGCTAACTACTCAATTGAATGTGAATCTGATTTTCTCAGAAAATGACTGTTTCTTGCAGGGATGTGAAAACAAATATTGTTGTAAAGTGGGATACAGACATCAGGGTTTATTTTTCTTAGATCCTATCTGTTTAGGAAAGTTTCTGAAAGAGAACAGCAAAACTAAATCAAGTGTTTTAGCTACCAAAGGAGAAACAGAAAACAATCTTGTTTCTAAGAATCTCTTATTGTGGCATAGTAAACTGGGGCATATCCCCACTCATAAACTGTCAAAAATGCAATTAGGTATAAATTTTCCTTCAATAGACGTTCTTCCTTGTACTGTATGCTTCAAAGCTAAGGGAAAACGGATGAAATTTCCAACTTCTGCAATAAAAAGTCAATATCCATTCTTCATGTTACATTTGGATATCTGTGGTCCTATAAGGATAGAAACTTTAGAAGGGCATCGCTATTTTTTTACCATTGTTGATGATTTTACAAGAGGTACTTGGGTTAAACTTTTGAAATTAAAATCAGAGGCTTTCGCATATATTAAGGAATTCATCAATTTTGTTGAACAGCATTTTGAGCATTCTGTCAAGTTTATTAGATTTGATAATGCCAAGGAATTAGGAGGATCTAAGGACGGATACTTATTCCTCAATTCAAAAGGAATCACACATCAAATGAGCTGCTCTCACACACCCCAACAAAATGGGGTGGTTGAGAGAAAGCAAGGACATTTGATGCAAATAACTAGATCTTTTCTTTTCCAATCAGGTTTAGAACCTAAATTTTGGGGTCACACTCTAGAACATGCTGCTTACATTATTAATAGAATTCCTACAAAAGTCTTAGGAAACCTTATCCCCTTTCAAAAACTGTATGGTCACCTTCCCAACTATACTGAAATTAGAAATTTTGGGTGTTTATGTTTTGCCACAAACATCAGTCCACACAGAGGGAAATTAGAACCACGGTCTGCTGCTAGCATCTATCTAGGCAATGGAAAAACCACCAAAGCTTACAAAATTATGAACATAGAATCAGGAGAAATTAGTCTCAACAGAGATGTCACATTTTTTGAAAATATCTACCCTCTTAAGGACAGAAACTGGTGTAACATTTGGCATGACAAACCAGATGATATTACACATCTTTTCCCTTCTGATTCTTTACCATCTTCTCCAAATACCAATTACTTTGATCACACAGATTTTCTTACTTCTTCACCACAAGAAAACTCTGTTTCTCAACAGAATCAGACCACCTCCACAACAGATTCTCAAACCACTCAGCCTGATATCCTTCCTCCTGTTACTGATACAAACCCAAACTACAGAGACATAGAATCTGAAACACACAGTCCTGATGCTATCAGTCCACCAATAGCTATTGACACACCCCATACTGATGAACACACTGAAACCATCAACAACCCACCTAGAAGATCTACTAGGATTTCAAAACCACCAATCAAATTACAGGACTACATCTGTTCCACCAGTAATCACCAGCAAGATACTTTCTCTTGTATTTTAACTCATAGACTCCAAAAATCCACCTTTATCTCTCCTTCTGATTCTTACCTTCACATGGACACATTGACTAACATAATACCCAGTCACATTATGACCACTCTATCTGTTTCTTCCACTACCAACAAGCTACTGGACAATGTCTTAACTTTACAGGAACCGTCAAGCTACACAGAAACTATTAAAGATCCTAGGTGGATTCAAGCCATGAATAATGAGTTCCAAGCTCTAAAAGAAAACAGAACTTGGACTATTGTCACTCTTCCCCAAGGCAAGAAACCAATCTCATGTAAATGGGTTTATAAAACTAAATTTAAAGCTGACGGAACCTTAGAACGCTTTAAAGCCAGATTAGTTGTCTGAGGATTCACACAAAAATATGGCCTTGATTATGAGGAAACCTTCTCTCCTGTGGTAAAAATCACTACCATTAGAGCTCTTATCATTTTAGGAATAAAAAGAGGATGGATTATTGACCAATTAGATGTCAATAATGCTTTTCTCCATGGGGATCTAAATGAAGACATATACATGAAAATACCTCAAGGTTTAGAGGTGGAAGGAACTGATAAAGTGTGCAAACTTAATAAGTCCTTATATGGACTGAAACAAGCATCCCGACAGTGGTATGATAAGCTTGGGAAATTTCTCAAAGCTTTAGGATATACACAGTCCCGTAATGATTATTCTCTTTTTCTCAAGAAAGAACATGGTTACTGCACTTTTCTTGGAGTTTATGTTGATGATCTTTTGATAACTGGTAATAACATAAGAGAAATACAATATCTGAAAACTCAACTACATTCTGTTTTTCGAATAAAAGATTTGGGTCGTTTACACTATTTTCTTGGCATGGAGTTTATCGAAACAGAAGACAGGCTGGTCATGTCCCAACGTAAGTATGCTACACAAATATTACTTGACTATAATTTCCAGGACTGTCGCACCACAGTGGTTCCTTTGCCACTTAATCAGAAGCTTTATCCGGAATCAGGTGAACTCCTTCCTAACCCTACTGTATATCGACAATTGATAGGAAAATTGAATTTTCTTGTAAACACCAGACCTGATCTTGCATACAGTGTACATTATTTGAGTCAATTTCTCCAGAAACCTACTAATGCCCATTTAAGTGCTGCATTTCATACACTTTCTTACTTAAAAGGGACTTTAGGTTTCGGTATCTCTTTCAATAAAAACACTAACTTGAATTTGTTGGCTTTCTGTGATTCTGATTGGGCATCTTGCCCAATCACCCGGAAGTCCATCTCAGGTTATTTCATTCTCCTTGGTGGTTCTCCCCTCAGCTGGAAGTCCAAGAAGCAGGTTTCTGTAGCTCTCTCATCTGCAGAAGCAGAGTACCGGTCAATGCGGCAGGTCACGGCTGAATTAAGTTGGCTAACTCGCCTCATGCATGAACTTGAAGTACCCAGTATAGCTCCGGTTCCTCTGAAGTGTGACAACTTATCCGCCATCCATATCGCTAAGAACCCGGTGGCTCATGAACGCATCAAGCACATAGAGCTTGATTGTCACTATGTGCGGGAGCAGCTGCAAGCAGGACTGATTAGAGTGGATTACATCCCAGCCTCCAAGCAATTGGCGGATATACTGACCAAGCCCCTCACTGGCAAGTTGTACACTAGCACTTTACCGAAGCTTGGCATGCATCCTACATAGGTCCAAGTCTTACAATTCTAGCATTCTAAGTCTTGTGGGGGGTATTGGGATACTATAGTATGGTTACTGGTTATACTAATACGGCCCATATCTTGGCCCAACACTCTGTATAGGATAGCCTAGTTCCGTCACTTGTATATAGTCTCTAGTTCATTAGGTTTAGTGTACTGTAGCTCATACTCTTCCGCGATACTACTTCTTCCTCTCTGTACACATTCTTCTTCTCTGAAATAAACAAGCTTCTTGAATTGTTACCCTCATTCTTAATCGTGCTAACAAATCTTGCGAACATCATGAATACCCTTGCTCTGAAACTGATAGTTTGAGAAGAATTTTGGTGATATAAGCTTGGTTTGATCACTTTTAATGTATCCTCCTCTTATTTGTGGAATGTGAGCAGAATTATCTTCTTATATCACCGTTGGCGGCTCTAGACTTGGCTAAAAACCATAAGAACTTAATAGATGATAGATGACTGATCTCAGCCGCGCACATCCTCTTCCCATTTCATGTAGAGTAATCAATTCAGTATGATTTGATTGAAGTTTCCAATATAGTCTACTTTGTTGAATGCCAAGAAATAACAGTTCCACAATAAATATCATAGCACTCTTCTTCGTAAGGAAATACTATAATATGTTGCCTTATTAAAACCTTGCTTGGTAAACCCAGATGGCAAGTCTTATATCACCATTAAATCATTCACAAGTATAACATATAAAGTGGATTCTTGACTTGAAGCACCCACATTCCTTTTGTATCATGTAAAGGATGATAAATTCGTATGATACAGTTTGCTCCCAAGGTCTATTTGATATTCGCACAAGAGGAACAGCCTTTTACTACTCATGTGTTATCAATATAGCTTTATACAACTCATATACATGAGCCTAGTGCAGACAAATAATGCACTCTCAAGTATTTTAACTTAATATCCACATATATGCCCTCTTGGTGGCTTACGCCTTACCCTTGCCTCATTTGATATACTATGCCAAATCGGGACAAATAAAGTCCTGAAAAATGTTATTGTTTTTAGCCTATACTTACATTATGTATCCTAAATGCTTTCACCACTTTTTGTACACTATCATGTTACTATTTTAGTGACCCATTAATACCATGTTCATCACTGACTCTATCATGCTACTGTTACTGATACCCATAATTATAATGTTCATCATTGACCCTATCATGTTATTGTTACTGATACCCATCATTATGTTGACCCTATCATGTTACTGTTATTGATAAGATTTCATACGCTAGGACTGTCTGTGGTACAAAATGAGAAAAAGTTACTGTTTTTTAAACCAAACTACTTTTACTGGCATGACTAGCTTGTACCATGTTACTGTTACTGATAGGATTTTATACATTAGGACTGTATATAGCAGGAAATGAGAAAAAAGTTTCATTTTTTAACCTAATTACTTTTACTGACATGACTAGCCTGTACCATGTTACTGTTACCGATAAGAATTTGTACGCTAGGACTGTATATGATACAAAATGAGAAAAAGTTACCGTTTTTAACCTAATTACTTTTACTAGAATGACTAACCTGTACCATGTTACTGTTACCAATAATATTTTGTATGCTAGGACTGTATATGATACGAGAGGAGAAAAAGTTACTGTTCTTTTAAACATAACTACTTTTTCTGGCATGTCCTGCCTATACCATGGCTTGCCTCTATATAAGAAGTATCTTCTTCACTTTTCTTCCCACATGGGGCATAGAGGCAAAACGGCAGCTGTGGTTAAGATGTGGAATTCAACTGTGTACTCTAACACAGAAGAGGAGTACTACAACCAGCTACAAGTATTCAAGGGTACATACATAAACTATCCATGCCTTATCACATATGTGGTAGTAGTTTAGGAGAGACACAAGGAAAGGTTTATGGAGGCATGTGTCAAGAATGTGATGCACTTCGGGAACATGACGACAAATAGGTTCGATTAATAGTTTGATAACTTCTAAGATTGTATAACTCTCGACGGTTTGAGAGCGCTCACTCTACTCTGAAGGCTAAACTGAAGAATGCTGGACACACTTTGGATGTCATCTTCCAAAAAATTAACAACCATGTCAACACTAAAGTGAGGGAGTTCAAGAAGGACTTCGAGTGTGCATGAACGAAAAACAAAAAGGAGCACAGGAGGGTTCCAGTTGCTGATCTAATCGAGAAGGTAAGTGTCTTATGATTAGATGATATAGTCAAGGAGCTTGGTAAGGGGAATACATTGGAACAGATAGCTCACTCCATGGGTGTGATAAGATGATCTCCTATGGAATACCATGTACATGTAGGCTAAAACATGTTGGATAATGGTATCTTGTGTTCCATGAGAGACGTACACCGTTTCTGGTACACTCTGATCTGGAAAAATAATGAATCGGCAACACAAATGCTGGATTATAAAGAAACAAAGCAAATCAGGTGGCAAGCTATTGCTATTGAGGTGACACAATCAGACGACCCAACACTGATGGCGAGATGTTATGGTCACATCCACACTTCCATTTATTCGGATAGTCATACAAATAAGGAGAACCTCTAGAGCAGCAAGGTATTGGCAGACCTCTAGGGACGTCTAGACCAAATCGAACGGGAGACTTTGGCTTGGGAGCGTAATCGACCACGGGTGAGCCAATCCCAAGAAGCACCATCCACTAGAAGATCCTTTAACACAATGGGCGCTGAATGTCTATGGATACATTTCCGTACATAAGGGACTTCCAGCCCAACCTATATCAGTGTATCACTAGATATTTTGATGTCCTGCCATATGGAAATTGTGGATTTAGGGAAGTAGTTGATACATATATATGAACCAGGATTAGTGGAAACAAGTTTGTAAGACCATGTTCACTGAAATGAAGCATATAGAGTCAGTAAAATATTCCTATCTAAACATGTTCAACCATACTAGATACAATGAGGTGATGAGGGAGATATGTTTCGTTGGTGATGGCCCAACACCTCCGAATAAATGGATGAGCACTGAAATGGGGATTGTGATCGCAACACGGTACACTTCTATTGTGGTGTTCTACTCTGCCGTATATAGGAATGCCGAAAGTAATACATACCTCCCTATCGAAGATCACAATAACCATGGTCGTTCAAGAGGAGAGATCCACATTGGAGTGTGCAGACATGGATATTTTGTTAGGTTTTGTATGGTTCAAGATTCTTCACTACCCCTTGTCTACCTACAATGGTCATTACAGAAATCCAAACATGATTAGAACTTGGATGTACCCATTACAATCTAGGTTAGAAAGGGAGCCGAACTTCTATAATAATTTTGACTCAAATGTCATCTTGTAATAAGTTATGTAACTTAGTTATGAGCAAAGATGTTCCAAAATGACTATTAAAGTTGTTTGAGATGTCGATTATCATTTTTCAAGAAAAAAAGGTCGCCCCAAAACATTCCACATATTTCGAATAGTTTGGTGAAAAAAAATTTGTACTACAGTTAGTAAAAATCACTATTCATCAACTATAAGCTTCTTTATTTAACTCACTATAGGATATCAATTGATGAAAAAAGTTGTACCGATACTTCATTACATGTTTACATAATTAATGTGTTTACATAATTAGTGTTGACCATTTTTAAACCAATCCACCTCAAATGCTTAGTCTTGCATGAGGGGAAGACAATATTTTATCATTCTCAACCTTCAATGCAATTATCTTGCATGAGGGAGCATAAGGATATTACAGTTGTCTACCTCAAGAGCATGATTTTGCATGAGGGAAAATACTACTCTATAATTCTCAACCTCCAGTGCATTTATCTTGCATGATTGAATAACACGATCCTTTTATTTTTCTTCCTCAAGTGCACTCATCTTGCACGAGGACGTATATGAATCTTATAGTTCTGAACCTTAAGTGCATTCATTTTTCATGAGGAAGTATTACAATCTTGCCTCAAATTTAGCACAACTATTAACCACAAATGCACCATCTTGCACGAGGTAATATTATAATTTTACGATCTCCTTTACAGGGATTACATAAGAGAATTCTTAACCATTAGTGCAACATCTTGCACGAGCTAATATCACTTTATTTTACTATCTTAAAAGGGATTGCCTCGTAAACGGTAATTCAAACACAATCTTATGGCAATACTAGTTTTCAATCATAAAATAAAATAAAATTGGACGGTAGGAATCATACCATATTAGATGGCTCACTTTTCAAAAACAAAAATTGTAACAACAAATAATACTTTGATAGAGTGATTATGCAAAAATCATTATACTACAACATATATAGTTCTTTAGCGATTAAACTGATAATTCTTCAAACTATAACAACATATTGTCATCCAAGATCTCACTTTCCTTTTAACGTGTTTTCTACTTTTGCTCAAAGTTTTCTTTTATTCAATAAAGAAAAACTCGACCCCGTAGAATCTCACAAAAACAATCTTTTAAAGAAAGATAAAGCTCCGTAAACATGTATCAAATTTTTGTCTTTTACTTTGTAACATATCTCTTCCTCTATTTTTCACCAATCAAAGTTTGTCACTTTCTTTCATAATATAAAAACTAGTGCAACTTATACATGTAGTATTGCAAATATAAAAGAAAGACCATGTTTTAATTTTAAAACTCATATATACAAATATATAAATTATTTTGAGTTGTGTTTAACTTCCCTGCTTGTTAATATGATTATGCCGCTAAAATTGATCAAAATTACTTTACACTTTTTGTTTTCGGTAGAGTGCACATCAAATGCGGATTCAACATATAATCTCCTCTGCAGCGCAAATTCTTGACAAAGCACAGAAATTTCAATTAGGATTAAAGATAAACAATAACTATCATCTGAAAAATGGCAGTATTGAATCTTACTCAATATCTTTGTCGATGGTGTATGATAGAATGAGAATGTATTTAGTAGAGTATGACGTGCTGATGACGTGTTACAAAATTGAGAGATGAGAGCGAGAGAGTATAGGAGAAAAGAAAGGAGGAAATAGACACAATATCATCTATATTTTCTTGCATTTCATATCACGTCCTTATATAATACAAGCTAACATCATTTATCAATCCTTTGAGTGACTTGTTACTAAGGTGGGAATACATACATCAAATGTCTTTGACGGTTTACACAAACACAGAGTCTAGTGGAGGTTTTGAGAGTTATACCAATGAAGGATCTAGGTAAACCAAAATATATGTGGAAGTACATCCACTAAACAGGATGATTTACAACAATATTATTTTTTATGGTACTTTATAATTTTTAAAAATTTAAGAAATATTTAATTTTTTGGGAAAATTATATCCTCCACCCATGATTTTGGTGAAATTACACACCCCACCCACAAGCTTTCAAAATGACTTTCCCCACTCATGTGGTTTCCCCATTTTACATCCAACATTTTTTTTTATTTTTGGTTCAACTTAGGAGATGCTTAAATGTTGCCCAAAATTGATGAAACTTTACAAATGATGCCAAAGTGTTATATTTCGGTCGAACGTGAATCCAAAGTTTTTTCAGTTCCTATGTGATCCGAGGGACCCAATGAAACATGTGACATGTGAATGCGTTTTCATTGGGTCCCACATGTCACATGTGAGCTTAAACAACTTTAGATTTTGTATTGGACTAGAATATAATACTTTAGTGTCGTTCTTGTAAAGTTTCATCAATTTTGGAAAACATTTAAGCATCTTCTAAGATGAACGAAAATTAGAAAAGTTGTCAATGTAAAACAGGAGAAACCACATGGGTGGAGAAAATAATTTTTGAAACCTCGTGGGTGAGATGTGTAATTTTGTCAAACATCAAGTGTGAAGATGTAATTTTCTCTAGTGTGTTTCAATGCTTTATGTTATTTTGATATAATTTTTGTTTTTGTTTTATTTTTCATTTTTATAATATTTTATAATATTTATATTTTTTAAAATTGTCTATATTTTTTAGTATTTCAAATTGTTTATGAAGTTTTGTGAATTTTTGTGAATTTTCTAGCATTTAGGGATATATTGTGAATTTTAAAAATAATTTGTTAACTATTAGAGATATTTTGTCCTTTTTCTTTTGGTCAATGAGTGACATTTTATAGACTTTTGCAAAAATATAAGGGCATTTTATGATTTCCTTAATATTGCATTTCATAAATTAGCCGACCATGGAATAAGCAGCTGACTTTAGAAGGGATACTAATGTCATGTTATACAGAGTGAGTACTATTCCATATCCAAATTCGAAGTAACGGGCTGGTCGCACCGATACTCTGTACGGTCTAACTATTTGGCAGCCTAGTCAGCTGCTGACTGGATTATTTTTGTTGACTGGGCTGCCTTTTTACAATATTAACTTTGAATGGTTATAACTTTTAATATATAAGTCCAAAATGAAAAAAAATATATCATTGTTCATCTAAATTCGAGCTCTTCAAAACAAGACTAGTCATAGATATGTTTTGACAACTTTAAAAAAATATATATTTTTACATGTGTATGATGATACACTAAAATGATAATATGATTCATTAATTTTGATATTATGATTCATTAATATTGATCTTATCATTCATTAATTAATAAGTAGTGAATTAGATTACGAATACCGGAACTGATAAAAATCATTATCGTTTTGTAGTGTATTATTATTATTGTATGGTGTATTTAAAACCTTATATGGTGAATCATGTATTTTTCATACATACCAAATATTGTTTTATATTGTATTTTGTTTGAAATTTTTATTTTTATATGTTTACGATGATACACTTAAATGAAGACATGATTCACTAATTTTGATATTATGATTCATAATATCAATGATTCATTAACTAATAAATGGTGAATTAGATAACAAATTTCGGAACCGATAAAAATCATTATTGTTTTGTAGTGTATTATCATTGTTGTATGGTGTATTTTAAACCTTATATGATGAATCGTGTATTTTTCATATATACCAAATATTATTTTGTGTTGTATTATTGTTAAAAATTTTTATCCTTATATGTTTGTGATGATACACTAAAATGAAGATATGATTTATTAATTTTGATATTATGATTCATTAAAAGTGATATTATGATACACTAAAATAATGTTATGAATCATAAGTCTTATTGATATATATGAATATATACATGTAATTAATATAAATTTTTAAAGTTCTCAAAACATATCATGTCTGGTCTTATTTTGAAGAGCATAAATTTAGATGAACAATGGTATAATTTTTTTACATTTTGGACTTATATCTTATAAGATACAATAATTTAAAGTTAATATAATAAAAAGCAGTATAGACTGCTGACTGGCTGCCAACTCAAGTTACGGCACGATTGTTGTACGCGGCGTGCTTGCACCATCTCCACGCTGTACTTCCCAACCCTAAGTTGCGCTCCGGCGTGATTAAAAAAAAAACTTGCGCCGTTTGCTGTGAATTTCCCGTGAATCTGCCGACCGCTGCTAGGTAAATCTCCATTTCCTTGCTACTGGAGTGAAGGATCGGATTCGTAATTGCTACTTCAATCGACACTACAAGCCACACTCCGCACTTAATATCTTTTCCTTTTCGTCCTCCTTGCGTATTGGGTTTGACGGTCGAAGCTAATTCGAGTCGGATGTCTTATGTTTATCCTATTTATTCCATTTATTAGGAAGCAAGCGAGTGTGCATCCAGCCCTTGGGTTGTTTCTCATTCGCATTTACTCCCAAGTCTTCATCATTCCGGCTCAATAACAGAAGCCAATGGCGCTGAGAGCTGTGTTTCGGAGCAGCAGCGAGAACACCGTCGCTTCCTTGCTAGGTCTGGGAAGATCGGTTCACAGCCTTGCCCTTCCGGCGGTGGGTACTCTAGCTGTTGACTTACCATTGACACCACCACCGCCTGCTCAGCAGGATAGTAGTTTTTTCTCCGAAGATACAATTGGATTCCAGCCTCAGTTCCCCACTGAGAGCGGATCAATGGAGTTGATGGCAGTTCCTAAGAAGAAGGTCTGTTGCTTTATTCTGTTTCATTGGTATTTGCATTCTAATGTGATGTGATGATTGTACTTTTGACTTGTTGTGTGAAAAAGTTTCAATCGAAATCTAGATAAGGGTTTCCGGTGTTGTAAGTTTTCAAGATTATGTACTGTGTGTCTCCACTGTGTCTGTCTTGGGATATAGAGTACTAAGGATTCATGGTATTGATCGATATAATAGAAATGCAAGGTTTGCACCCTGTTGAGGTTGGACTTACGGATTATGCTAGCGTAATATTCTTGTCAGTGCAATATTTCTGCTTTGACTGTAATCTCCTCTCCCAGGAATACAATTGTATGGCTCATTGTAGGGACTTTTGCTACTTTTCAGATTTCAAAACATAAAAGAGGAATCAGAAATGGTCCAAAGGCTTTGAAACCCATTCCCGTGATTATCCGTTGCGGGTGAGCTCTCTTGTCTTAGTAGAGTTACTTTCTAATGACAAGGATGAGTCGGGTCTTGATTTCCATCTCTGTGGTTATTGACTTGAGGTTTGGGGTTCTACAGGAACTGTGGCAAGGTAAAGCTACCCCACTTCTACTGTTGTGGCGGACGGAGAGAAGCATCCCGTGAGAATTGATTGATTGATGCAATGTTATTGACGATTTATGTTTTGTGAAATCTACCATAGTGTAGTTTCGTATCAGATGGTTTATGTTTTGTCTAAGAAGTTGATCAGCAACTCCGACTTTTCTTGGACCTCTGGAATTTTGCGCCAGGTATTGTTAGTTGACTCAAGTATGACCCCGACCCACCCCTTCAAATTATGTAATTATCACACCCTTCAGTATTCTCTTTTGTATGAGGTGATTGTAGCTTAAGACTTGATGCGGTTGGTTGCCCTAACTATCAAGTACCTTTGCCTTTGGGCCAATAAAAATGGTGATCAGGTCATGTTAGGATATTGCCTTCATAACAAGAGTTTAGTACTTGACTAAGCGAATAATCTTTTTATGTCACTCCTAGTGAAACTTTGTACTTTTTCTCTTTTCTGCATTGCACTGAAAAAAGGGCCAAACTGACTGCTAAATCTGTCTCCACTTTGGATGTCTCTGTATAGAACGTGATTTTGTTTAGCTGAAGGTTAGTATGTATTCAACAAGTCGAAAGAAAACTGTATGAAGGATCAGTCCGCAATTCCCACCATTGCTCAGCGTTTAGGGTTGAGTCTTTTTTTTGTTTCTGTTATTTTGTCTAAACTTGCTTCATCTTGCTTTAAGATTAGATACAATACAAGCAGCACACAGTAACATCTGGTCTCTAATTATTATAAAGGAAATCATTTCCAGCCTTAAATTTCATACACTAAAGTCTAATTTTTCTTCCTGGATTCAAGCTGTAGCTGCATGCAATTTGAAAAGTTATCATGTGGCTTTGACTGTAGACTTTTCCGATTACTTGAGCTGAGAAAACACATCTAACTATATTGCAATTCTCTTCTTTTTCATCACAAAGCCAGCCGTTCTCTGGCACCTTACATTCCATTATAATAAGTGTGTCATCATTTAAAATTAGCGACTCATAGATAGCCCGTACTCTTGTTAGGGCATCCACAATGGTGTCGATTCCACTCATAATGTTAAAAATGAAAAAAGAAAATGATGAGGGTGTGGATTCCACTCATAATGTTAAAAATGAAAAAAGAAAATGATGAGGTGGAGGAGAGAGGATGTGAGAGGGTTTCTTAGTTAAGAAACCTTCTTTTTAGAGAACCTAAGTAAACAAGAGAGATTATTAGAGGAGATAATAAAATAATATTTATTGGTGGGTGGGTGGAATCCTGTTATTGTGGATGCCCTTAGGTACTCCCTCTGTTCTGGATAGGTTGTCCGGTCACAGGTTTTAAGAAAATTTGAGTAAATTTGAGTTTTACAGCGTGTCAGAACTTATCAAACCACAATACCCTTCACTCTATACAATATTCTTTGTTTTATACGTATTGTATATAGAATAATCATTAACATTGTCAATCATAATCATCTGTTTGTTTAACATTAAATCTGGATAAATAATTTTTATGAGAAAAAAACAGCCGTCTAGAGGAGCTAAATTTATTCTCTCTATTCTTTTTACAATGAATCTTAAAATTTTCCATCAAAACTTAAATCTTGCTTATTGAATGTACACTATAAATAAGAGTCACATTCAAACTCGGCACAAGATACAAAGAATTATGGAAAGGTTAATTCAAGAGCAAGAAAACTTTCCACAGAAGATATACAACATCTGATTGTAGCTCTTCTTGTGAGTAGACAAAATGGGAAAATGCACCAAGGACTTTTAACCTCCATTTCTGCAGAGTTCTCCATAAGCACTAGAACTATCAGTCACTACTGGAAGGATGTAAAGACTTCAATTGTTGCTGGAGAAGGGACGAATCCCCCACCAAAGACATGTGGTACAGTTGGCAAAAAAATGAGTTCATATGGATTTAGGTAAAGTTTCCCAACTTCCTTTGTGAAAACGCACCTCTATTTATTCACTAGCATCTGCTTTAGGAATGGCAAAATCAATAGTGATAGTAGAGTTAAAGAAGAAGAACTTAGGACTCATACAAGTGCAATCAAACCATATCCATATACTCAAAATAGAAAAACCAGGATGTTGTTCTGTTTGTCAATGTTACATATAGATAAAACCCAAGATTTGAACAGATTTCCTCAAGACTCTTTATTTCATCACATGGTTGACATTATCCACAATGATGAAAAGTGGTTCTATTTGACAAAAACTACTAAAATATACTATTTACTCCCAGTAGAGGTTGATCTTGTTCGACGTTGTCAAAGTAAAAGATTCATTCCCAAGATAATGTTTCTAGGCGTGGTTGCTCATCCTAGATGCGATCCTATAACAGGTGCAACACTTGCTCGAAACATTGGTATTTTTCCACTTACACATCAAGAAACAAAAACCATGCAACAAGATCTATGGAAAGTAAACCCATTCTTGTTAATAGAGAAGTCACTAGAACATGGTTGATTGAAAAAGCTATGCCAACAATCCGCTCATAGTGGCCAAGCAATGGTTCAAAAGCAATCTATATCCAGCAAGACAATGCTAACTCACATATTCATCCAAAGTACCAAAAGTTTAATGAAGTTGCATCAAAAGATGGGTTTGACATCAAATTAATCTATCAGCCCCCTAACAATGCAGATATGAAGGTGCTAGACCTTGGGACTTTTTTCAAAGCAATCCAGTCTTTACAACAGCAAAAAACTTGCAATATCCTTGATGAGCTAGTAGTTGCAGTCGAAACAAACTTTGAGGAATTTTGTGAGGAAAGGCCTAATCACTACTTAAGTTGGCAAATGCGTATGATAGAAACATTGAAGACTCATGGTAACAATAGCTACAAGCTTCCTCATATGGGCAAACAAAGATTTGTGAACCAAGGGGAACTACCTCTACAATTAAGCTTCCCTCATGAAATTGTCAATGAAGTTTTGAACTTAATATGATAAGTTTACTATGTTCGTGTAAATTAACACTCCATTTGTATCTAATGTGCTTATATTTTTGTTGTTCGATTTTGAATCTTTATAAAAGATGAACAAGGAAATCCTAATGGTGAGCTGAAACTGATAATCCCAAAAGTCAAGAAGACTAGATTTGGCATTGACTTGAATGTCCTACCATATGATGAAGGAGAGTTGTCAGAAGAAGAACAAATGTACCTTTTTGCTAGAGACATTCTAATGATTTGGCTTCCTCAGATCTAACTTCAGATGAAGAGTTACATAGTTAACTACGTTTGTTAACAAATTATTTTGCTTTAGCATACAAGCTATTAGCTTAGTTAACTATTTTGTCCATTGTGTAATACCATTAGATAGTTAACTCTGTTGGCATCAATATTTTTTTGCTATAGTGTAGAACTATAAATATGTTGGTTAAATTTCATCTTACGCATATTTTGGTTTCAGTTGTGCACTATTTAACTTCAATTCATCGTCCTAACTTCTACATGTCCTATTATTGCACAAAGCAACTTCAGTCACATATTATTTGTCCTTAAATTTCTCAGCTGGCATTGTGAATTATAGAGAGAAAAGAGCAAACTCAAGTCGATCGGAGGAAAATAATTGTGCATAGGAAAGCTATTTGTAATTATCATCACACCAAGAGTCAAAACTTCTCAAGATTCAATTCTTAGAGTTATAATTCTCAGTATTCCAATAACACCCTATTAAGGGTTAATATGTTGATACAATTGTTAAGTTATTGTATTCTGTATATGTGCATATGTATAGATTGTAGTATGTTTTTAGTAGGAGGTTATTAGTGGTTAGGTTGTACGTATGAATATATGTATATATAGTTAGTAATAGCTTTGTACATAATACATTCATTGAAGAAAGAAAATACAGAACATTCATTTCCTCCAATCCTAGTTCTTGGACTGTTGTTTCTCATCACTGTATTCAACAATTTTATCATGGTGTACATGACAAAATCAGGCAATGATGTTAGCAAGACCAATTAATATACAAGTCAGATATTGGCTATTTATTCAGCGAGAACAAACGTACAACCTCAACAATGTTTACCCCTCCAAAAAAAATGTGCATTCCTACTTCAAAAGTCGGTACATAATAAGATGTCAAAATAGAGGATAAAATTAATTCTATCAGATTGTAATTTACTGTTGTATGCTTTTAAGTGAAACTTTACAGTCAAAAACATGCATACACACGTACGCACATATAAAAAAAACTGATTAATCTAATAATGATAATTTCATTAAATTTCCATCGAATTGAGATAAGGCGAAGGAAGGAGCAGGTGTACAAACGACAAGAATACGTCTATACTGAGGAAAGATGGTGGAAAAGGTGCTAACTTAGAGCATTTACAAATTTTTTGGTTTTCTAGTGGTCGATGCTGAGGTCATCCCATTGCTTATCCTTGTTGTGATTTCCCTTATGACTGGGCTTAGGAATTGACCCTCCATCCTCATTCATATTATCCATTTTTGTTTGACCATGTAGGTTAAATACCCTAAGTTTAAGTGTATAAAATCTCAAATTCGAGTCATTCCAAGCATGCAAAAGAGCGAGGAACATAAAGCCATAATATCATAGCAACCCTGTCAAATGACTAACTGGTTATCATAATGGATAACGACCTATCTAGCAAATGATTAGAACATAATCAAGCTAAGGCCGGTGGCAAAATCTGGATCAGGTGCTACCCAATGATGATGAACCACAAATAGTTACACGGTTGTGGTCGAATTACAAGGGATGAACAAAGTGAGAAGAGTATAAGCTAGTTT
The DNA here is from genome assembly GCA_023374045.1 of Limonium bicolor. Taxonomy (NCBI): domain Eukaryota; kingdom Viridiplantae; phylum Streptophyta; class Magnoliopsida; order Caryophyllales; family Plumbaginaceae; genus Limonium; species Limonium bicolor. The sequence continues at coordinate 155,154,534 of CM041777.1, read as the reverse complement.
GTGGTAATTAGAGATAGAGAGGTAAATAGCAATGAGAAGGAGAGGCGACATGTTCGATTAAGATAAAAGCCTGAAATGTTTTGAGAAGGTTCATCCCCAAGGAAGAGAAAGAGCGGGAGAAAACTAAGGATGGGATCAGGAGCTTTGTGGGAGAAAGGGGGAAAAGAAAAGATGGTAGGAAGACTTGGTGGCTTGTTGTCTCATTATGCAAAGAGAAACAGAGTTGAGGGGAAGGGGTATTATTGGAAAAAAGACTTATTTACTTAATTTTAATATGCAAACAAGACAAGGGAACTCTAAGGTATCTCATTGGCAATTGACCTTCATATTTGAGTAGATTAATGATGTCAAATTTGGTATCCTCATCTACTTTAGATAGGAACACAATGTACATATCAAGGATGATATGAAAACATAGGTTCTTGAAAAGATGTCACTTTCTTCTTTAAAGATTTAATCGAACTCAAGTCTTTCCTCTACAAAGCTTCTAAGATCGGGTGAGTTTGAAGACGTTAGCATTTTCCTATGTTCCCCTTGTTTTCAGTGCTGGTCCCATCATTTTTACTAAACTTCAGTGTCCGTCAGATGATTCATGTGTTTGCACGGTGCACTAGCTACAATTTGATGTAGTATCGAGGTGTCATGCAGGACATATACTACTGTACAGTGCATCGTACCGTTGATGATTGACATGTGGTGTCAAGTGACGTAGAGACTGTAAGATCTCATATGGGTAACTGTGCAATCACCTAACTTTCAAGTCATTCAGGCTTAAAAACTAGTCAATTTAAGCCTTTTGTCCTCACTTGGGTCCAAAAGTGAAAGACCTTGTTGTAATCAACCCATATGTATCCATATAAACCACTCATCTTAAGTACTCATATCCCGATGTGGGATGAGAGTATTACATACTCCCCCACTCAAAGAACACAACGACCGTTGCAGGCCTAACAACCAAGTCTCATGGACCGTATTGGTAGTTGCCCGGTAATCCATGTTGACACGGTCCCGATTCGGCTCTAATATCATTTGTAATGCCCCATATAGACAACTGTGTAACAACCTAGCTTCCAAGTCATTCAAGCTTGACAACTACCCACTTTAATCTCTTTGTCCTCACTTGGGCCTAAAAATGGGCCTTGTTGTTGTAATTAATCAACCCATTTGTATTCATATAAAACACTTCTCTTGAGTACTTATATCCTGATGTCGCATGGGGGTATTATAGAAACCCTGACACATCATCACACACAAGGGAACTGACAAGGTTTGACAATTGTTTAAAGCATTTGCTAGTGAGTTAGACTCATCAAAAACTAAAAGTAGACTAATATAATCTTATACTTACTTGTAACAACATGTCAACAGTTGGGGGGAAATGATAGACATGACTAGACAATCCTTGACAGTTAAGTTGTCATAATTTAGGTCTGCATCAAGGCATGGAAAAGACGATAGGTAGTAATCTAAGACATAAGTTAGAAAAGGAATCATAAAATGTATATGATTGATCATGATACCAATTGGTGGCTGCGTTGGTAGTGAGCATCAAGTGGCATGAGCGTGGGCACTATAGGACTCGGGCGTAGGCGCCGAGCGCTGTGTGCATGTATGTCAAGGTAATGTGGATGAATGTCATGGATGTGCACAGGCGCGAGTACGAGTGTGCACTGGCACTACGCAATGACACTAGGCATCACAAGGTACGCACGTCATGTGCACGCCAAGCTCTGCGCTTTGCTGCATACGTTCTCTAGTTGGTGCTGATGTGTGTGCTGATTACTATTGAAGTAACTCTTTGTTACAAGATCCAACTTTATGGAAATGTCAATAAATTTCCTGTTTGTTTTATTATCTCGATTATGGTAGAAAAATATATTCATTCCATTAATTTATTTGAGATATATAAAAGTTTCTTGATTTCCATTGGTATTAATAATTGTTTACTTAGTGTCGAAAATATTATCCTCCATGAACATATTATCTTGCAATTTTATCTATTTCTAGGTAGAATAATATAAGATATTGTATGGTTTATTTGTTTTATAAATCATATGGTATTATTTCCTGGTGGCTGAGAATTTTTCTTATATACAAGAAATAAGAGGTATATTTGGTGTGCGGAAAATTTCACCAAAAACCATTAAGTTTTTGCTTAATTCACGATGTAGCACTGTGTTTTGAAAATTACACACGATAAATTAAACCTGAGCTTTTACTAATTTCACCATATAACACTTGACTTATATTTTGTTAACCGCTCTATTAATTTACCTGAAAAATGTCTAAAATACCCCTGTTATTAGTTAATCATTTGACAAAGACTTGTGAAATTTATTGATATGATAGATCTCTGTCAGATAGTTAACTAATAATAGGGGTAAACAATATTAATGAGCAGCTAATTGAATAAGAAACTGAGTGTTATCTGATGTATTTAGTTAAAACTTAGTGTTATCTTGAGCAATTTTAAAAACACGGTGATATATGACGAATTAAGCAAAAACTCAATGACATTTGGTGAAATTTTCCTTATTGTTTAAACATAAAGTGGTTCATTTTGAAACAAAGGATGTAGCAAGTAGCACCTCCTATCCCTCAATGAAATAATATTAAGGGAATATATAAGATTAGGCATTAGGGAATATTTTTAAATCTATCCCTGCTTGGAGAAAGCCTATAAAACTACACCACCACAAATCAGCTTTCATACCAAAATAAACCACTCCTCACTTCTAGAACCCCTCGCGAATGGCTCCCTCAAATGCCATAAGAGCCACTATATTCATTGACGACATCAACCTAAACACTAGGATAGGAGCACTATGGAAATCCTTCACCCCATACGGAAGAATGGTCAGCATATGTACCCCAAAAAAAACCTGACTAATACAAAAATATACATGAAGCAACGTAAGAAATCGCAGCTGTTAAAGGGGACACCAGTGATGGACACACAATCACAGTACAGATCACAAAGCCACATCAGATCCACTCTCAAACTTAAGAATGGAGAAAGTGCCAACAAGACGTAGTTCAAAATACATGGGAAAGATGTCCAAGGCACTTCACTGAAAGACACTCAAACCCTCAACCACGATTTGAGTCGAACATGCCCACTACACCTGAAATCTCACTTAATCATTCAAAAGCGATGCTCGAAAGGCTTGAGAGAAGCGCAACCATCAGATCCTGAATACAAACGAATCTTGATGATATGCAGGCACACCTCAAGTATAGAAGAATAAGTATTGAACACATCACAACCCTCTCAAGGCATAAATTCATAGTGACGTTCAAAACGAAGGAGGATCTCATATCTTTTATTGAGAGTAGACCAATATGAGATTTAGCAGGGGACGTGAACAAATGGAACCATGAGGACCAGGCTGAATCATGAGTAACAAGCATTGCTTTACGTGGATTCCTAATTCATGCATGGTCAGAAACAAAAATACAGGCGGTTGCTAGTTTCTTCAGGCATGTGCTTGGCATAGTGAAATACCCCAAACCTAGATATGTTATTAAAATGTTAAAATATGGTATATTAAGGCTAAAAAGTGCCTTCGAAACATTAGTAAACAATTTAAACCATAGTAAACACGATAAAGTACCATTAAGATAATTTGAGCAAAAACATGCTCTAAGCTTGGGATAACCTTGGTTAGGACTTAAAGAGCTTACCAAGACGTTATTAACATGCTAATGGACATGTTAAACCAATTACTAAAGAAAACCAAGCTTAAAAACAAGTTAAAACACAAATTGTGCTTTAAGGAGTCTTAAAGCACATTTTTGAAAAATTGTCTTAGAAATGGGTTTTGAGTGGCTAAATGCCCATGTTTACTCCTTAATCAATATGTGTACTACTTAGTATCACATTAGGAAGCCTAAATCAATGGAAAATCAAAATTTCATAAATATGTGCACTAATTATGAATAGTGCCCAAATAGTGCTTGTTTTAGCTTTAAGTCAACATAAGTTATTTAATTGGTCAAACTAGCTCCTAAATATCCTAAGTGTTCAAGGGGGTCGGTTTTTAAAGTGTGAGTCATCACACTTGGCCAGCAAAGTTAAGGAAGGAAGAAAGAATAAAGTAAAAAGACTATTTACTTTATAACTTAAATATCTTACAAGTTAAACCTCTCACCTCACTTTTCCTCATTCCCTCCATTCCCCACCGTCTTCTTCCTTCATCCTCCCAAGCAAAACGATTTTGCTACAGCACCTCTACGATCTCCAACTTTATTTCCTTGTCAATTACAACTCCATGCTCCATATCAAATTCTAAGACTACCTTTGTGCTAGTTGGACCAAGCTCTTCATTTCTATCTTTTCAAATCTCCAAGAACTCAAGTTTTATTCCATGGAGAATCTCCATTGAAGGAGGAAAATCTCAACTTCTTATGCCTTGATATTCTCCTTTGCTTCAAGGTAAGAAAAGCCAAAGAAAATTCATGTTTCCTCTCATTTTCATACATGGCCGAAAATCATATTTTGATGGTGCCTTGTCTTGCTCCTTTAGTAGCTTGAATTAATCTTCAAAGGACTAGGAGGAGTCCTACCTTTCTTTTTTATCAAGCTCTCTTTCAATTCCAAGGTAAATATCAATTCTAGTGTTTAAAACACTTCTTGTAATTTAGGGTTGTTCATGAGTTTAAGTATAATGCTTAATGCTCATTACCCTTATTTGTATATTGGTTAGAAGTTTGACAAGTGAACAAAAGTCCTTGCCGATTTTCAATCAAGAAAGAACAAGAGAAAACAAGTGAGAAAATCTTGAAGAGGAAGAGGTAAATGACCAATCCTAATGTAGGTTTTGTGCCTTAGAAAATTGAGCTTAAATTTCTTTATAAACAACCTAAGGAGCCAAAGGGAAATGAGTTAGTAAAATATCCACAAGGTGGATTATAAGGACATATGAAATTGTTGTGTGTATTTGCAGGTAGAAAGCATTTAATATGTGGAAATTTAGTGTTTAATATTATTGTTATTTAAGGGCCTAAGAGCCATGTCATTTAAGGGCCTAAGTGTCAAGCATTTTAAGTTTATGCACTATATTGTGATGTAGTGTAGTTTGGGTGTAGTTTATGTGTAAAGACCATTCATAGTGGATGTGAATGTCTTTAATTGTTTAAGGATGAAAAACCATGTGTTTGTGTGTAAGAATGTGCTAGAGAAGCCATGTCAAGTTTAGTGGAGAAACAAAGAGTTTTGAGTGTTTTAAGGAAGTTTTATGACCTAGAGAGTTCTAGGAATCCTTAAGGATTATATTGGTGAAAGAAAATTAAGGGTTCTTGAGTTAGAGGTGATCATTCGGGCGGGCGGGCCGGGTTCGGGCCGGGCCAGAGAGGTTTTTTGGGCCCATCGGGCCTACTCATGGAGACCGGGCCCGGTTTTTTATATCTTCGGGCCGGGCCGGGCTAGGCCCGGTTTTTTTCCAGCTCTGCCGGTGCCCGCCCGCCCGGCCCGGTTATTTGCTTATTTTTATTTTTAACATAAAAAATATTAAAAATATATATATTTAATTTCAAAATCATTATTATATATAAATTTGAGTAAAATTTTATATTATATGTATATTTAATATAATTTTGATATATGTATTATATCAAATAATTAAGATATACATTATTTTATATATTTTTTAAAAAATAATAAATAATATTGAAAACCGGGCCGGGCGGGCTTGGCCCGCGGGTTTGAAAATTTGCCGCGGCCCGGCCCGGTTTTTTATTCGGGCCCATTTTTTTGTCCAAACCCGCCCGAACAGCCCGTCGGGTTCGGGCTTACCGGGCTTTTTTTCCGGGCCGGGCCGGGTCACCGGGCCGGACAGGTTTTGAGCACCTCTATCTTGAGTGTTAAAATGACTTAAGAATTGTCTTGGAGGATTTAGAGTTCAAATGGGTGTTTGAAGACATACCAAAGTCATGGTAAGAGTGTTGTTTAGACTTGTGCAAATTTTGGTAAACAAAAGAAGTATAATGCCTTGTGAAGGATTGAGTGTGAACTTGTGGGAAAGACCTTAAGGAGTTTGTGTAAAGGAGATGATGATGATGATGCAAAATAATACTTAGGAGTGGTCATCATGCTTGTGGAGAAACACTTTGGTTAGTCTAAGTTGTAGGCATAATTCACCACTTAGAAATCCTAAGAAAAATGTTACAAGTGCTAGGAATCTTTGTAAGAATTGAGTAAGTGTTTAAGGGATTTAGAAGTGAGTTAATCAATGCGTTAGATGGATAATTTAAGAGAGTTTTAGAGTGCCAAAATGTTGGTAACTCATGCTGGGAAGCTTGTGGAAGAGTTTAGGAGAAGATAGACATTTTTAGGAAGGTTCTGCAGTTGACCGACCCAGGGGACCAACCCTGGCTGGGTCGGTCGGACTGAGATTTCCAAAGGGCTTAAGTTTCTGACTTCGACCGACCCAGGGGTGTTGGGTCGGTAGTGGGTCGGTCTAGTGTAGAGTTTTAAGTCGGATAAGTTTCTGACTCCGACCGACCCAGGGGGTTGGGTCGGCCGGTGGGTCGGTCGGACCCTTATATAAAAAAAACAGAAAAGAAAATGTGGTTTAAGTAGTAAACCCTAGTGTGTATAATGAGGATAAACAAGTGTAAGTTTAAATGTGAAAGCAGGTCATATAATGATGTAAAGTATTTAGTTAATCGGAAATTGAATACGATAATTAACTGACGTTACTAATTATGTATAGGAGCTGCATTCGGTGGTCAACGAACGCAACAGGGACCAAGGTATGGTTTTCTTGCAGTCTGTTTGCTACCGGTTTACACCGGCTCGTATGTTGTTTGTTTTCTGGATGTTTATGACTTTGTAAGACTTAAATCATTAAATGAGTTTACAATCATTGTTATTATTGTGCGTGTGTGTTTCCGATACCGTTAACCTCGAATACGTGCTAACCCGTTAGTTAACCAAAGCGAGGATTACGTAAGAGAACGGTATTCGGTTTTAATGTTTCAACTTAAGAAACATTCTAACTATGGCTATCTGTGAGTTAGTTGTGGTGCGTGTTTGTTAATGTGTATCCCATCTCCCTTGTGCGCCTAACTGGGCCTAAACACTTACCGTGTGAAATAATGAGTTAAGTTCCAACAATGGGACTACTAACAAGAGTATAACCAGGGGGTGAGAAATCCGGAAGTTCCGGTCACGTGTGTATGTATGGGAGTCAATATCGGGATCATATTCGACCCTCTTTATGTTATGGTTGTCTTTCCTTCTTGGATTACAATCACCCACAAGCCTACTAAATGGCTTTTCTACCTGACTTTTGTTCGGGCTAGGGGGATTATGTGTACGGTGTGTTTGGATCACTATATCCAATGCATCTTTGAGTTAAGTTAAACGTTCGACAAACAGAACGGAAACAAGTTATGTAACAAGCTTAATATGAGATTGAATTCATTCTCTAGGCTTACCAAGTTGGCTAACAGTTGTTTGGTTCGTTTCCTCAAGTGAATCGTTCCTATTATGTTGTGTGTTGTTATTGCTATGCAATGAATATTGCTATGCTTATGTATGTTGTATGTTAAATAAATGTCATGTTATCATGACAATTAGTTGCGTGTATCCCAGTAGCCGACTGGCTGCACGTTAATCATACCAGACAAGGGTTGTGCCCCTTTGGGGCACCATATTTTATTTTGCAGGATGAGGATTGAAGAATCAGAGTGGCTTTAGTTCCTTAGTGCAATGCATACTTTTGTTGTTTGGATATTGGACCCGGGGTGCACCTGTGCTCCCGTGGTGTATATTTTGGTGGCATCAGAACTAGTA